>VDFB02281492.1:616831418-616846606 GCA_007258455.2 Sequoia sempervirens | reverse complement strand
GGCATTGATCTAATTTACCTCGAGCATAGATGTCACCCAAATGTTGACATGTGGTTGAAATCACATGTTCATGGAGGAGACAACAATAAAACAAAAGACACCTAGGAAAAGAAGAGAGCTTGCAAAATAACACCATGTGTCAAGATTCCATGAGTTTGTGGCTTGGAATGGGAGCCCCTAAGTAGACTTGCAGATGCATGGAACAAAGTTATGCATCAAAGTTAGATATATTTTGGGCAATCATATATTCGTGGGTAGAAAAAAATGTAAACTGGGCCTACGATAAGCCATTTACCATGATGAAACCAAATAATGCCACTTGGATACTAAGAGTAGGGTGACATATGTCACAATACCATGAGTTTTAAAACATGGTGGGGTAGATAGAAAATAATCTTGCGAGTTTACGAGATGTCACACATGTTTAGGCGGGGCCCAATAGAAGCGATCACTTAAGTTATCAATTATGCACATGCGAGAAACCTTTGGAAGCATTGTCGAAGTTTGAAGGTGGTTTCAAAAGCTATGTCAGAATTTGACAAGGTTTTTTCAACCATGCTAGAGTTTGACAAGGTTCTCAAAACCTTTCAAACATTCGACAAAACTCTTGTGTTTTGAAGCTTCAAAGTGTATTTCTCAAGGGTAAAAGCACAAACTTGTGTCACACTTTATAAAGGAATCAACCAACAACAAAAAAATTCTAAAATTTTACCACATAAAAGTGGTCTTTATGTTTTGAATTTCAAAATGATGTAAACTAATGAAATGTAGAATTTTTTATGAAGTTTATTCCCTGTAATTTTTCAGATTTTTAAAAATTGTTTCCATTATTTTTTATCAATTTAAGAATAGATTTTAGAATGCTAAAAATTTCAAAAAAAAAAGTGGCGTTCACGAGACATCAAGAAACAAATTGAAAAAACTTCATTTTCCTTGATTTTTTCTCCAAATAGGTAACTTCAATATCTAGAGCATGGAAAAAAAATTCAAATTTTGATGTATATTTTTCTCGTAATAATGTTTTAAAGTCAAACTTGTCAGAATTTAACAATTTTCATGAGACATCAATTATTGTCTATTTTTTAATCATTTAAAAAAAACAAATTATACCCTTTTGAAGATGACTCTCTCCTCTAGTGCACCATATATATTTTTAAAAAATTAACATCTTTTACTATTTAAAAAAAAATTGTAATCAACCTCTTTTTTAGCAACCTACTTGCATTATTTTAAAAAATAAATATATTAAAACTAATAAAAATATTTAAAAAATTACATAAACTGGATTCCTTACTTTGAGCTCTACAAAGGTTGTTTCTTTTTTTTTTTAAACATCATTTAACAAAAATGCCAAGTTGAAGTTGAAAGTTCAAAATTCTTAAAAAAAGTTGGGTGGCTGCAACTATGATGCACCCTGAGATAATTTTGAGTGAAATGGTTTCAACCAAAACCCTTTCTATAGGCTCCGCATTAAATGAAGCCAGTTTCAAAGCGGGACAGGGGAAAATTTTATTTTTTAGATTTAAGGTGAAACATATTCGACCCAAACTCTGTGTGCCACATATAGGCCATGTGGTTTCGGTCAAAACCTATTTGGCCGAAACTTTTTCAGCTGAAAATGTTTCACTCAGAACTATTTATTTTGCTGAAAGTGTGACACAACTTTCTGCTTTTACCCTCAAGTGTTGATCAATATACCTAGTTTTGAAACCTTCATTGAAACTTGATAAGGTTTCAACAAGGTCAAGTTAGGGTTTGACAAAGGTTTTAACAACCTTACAAACTTCTAAATTTTTTTTATGTATTAACCCATAAGCCTGGTTTTGAAATCTTAATCAGATCCTGACAAGGTTTCAACAACCATGTCGGAGTCTGACAAGGTTCTCAAAGCCACATTGGAGTTCGATAAAGTTCTGACAAAAATTACTTAGTCATTTTTAGGTTTTCTATAGATGGGTTTTTTTACTGCAATTTAGCAAAGTTGTAATACAACCACCAGAGGCACATGAACATGATACACCATTAAGATTTCTCAAATTAGTTATAATTAATAGGCATCACAAGGGGGTGACACAAAATAACAAGAATAACTAAGCATTTTTCATCAATTATGTAGGTGCCAACAAGATATAAATGAGTGTTTAAGAGAAAAAATAGGTTTGATGGTAGTATTGAGATGTAAAATTTGAGATTGGATGTGAAGGATTATTCCCAAGTTGAGGAAATAGATTATGGTGATATTTTATTGATAGTAGAAAAGTTAATGTCCATTTGATCTATATGTGCTCTTGTTGTAGTGTATGATCTGGAGGTTGAGTAGATGGATGTGAAGATAGCATTCCTTCAAGACAGTTTAGAGTAAGAGATTTATATGAAACATCTAAAGTACTATATTGAGAAAGGTAAAGAATGTTTATTTTATAAATTAAAGAAATATTTATATGGTCTTAAGTAATCTCTTAGGTTGTTATACCTAAATTTTGATTATTTTGTGAAAAGTTTGATATTTTTGAGATCTAAATCAGATTATTTCTTTTAATATAATATAGACAGTGATTGTATTCTCATTATTGCATTATATGTTGATAATAAGTTGTATTTTGATAATGGAGAATATTTGATTTATGAATTGAAATCTTAACTTGAGATGGATTTAGGGGTAATTAGGTACATCTTGGAGATATATATTAGAAGAGATAGAGTGAATAAATATTTTTGAAAAAAGTAATTATGTGAACTTTATGTTGGAGAGGCTTAACATGTCAAATTGTATACCATTATGTGTTCCTATTATGATAGTCACAAAGTTACCAATTAAGGAGTGTCCAACTTCTCCTACAAAGATGAGGGATGTGATTAGAGTACCTTATGTTAGTGCAATCAAGATTTTTGTGTACACTATGGTTTGTATGAGACCATATACTACTGTAAGCGAGGGGGACCACCGCATGCAAGATCCTAGGTCACAAAGGGTCAAGACGCGAGAGGCTTCCCTAACTTACCTCAGCTAAGTGTATTGTTTATGGTATGTAAGGTGAGGGTTGCGAGGACTGTAGGGCCTCTCAACTACTCAACAGGCCCAAAATGTAGAAAGAGGCTAGGTGAGTTGGTTTCTAGGCTTAACACTTCATCTTAGAAAGCTCTCTGTCTAAGGATAGAAGTGCGGACTTTGGACGACAACGTGATGTGCTGGTGTCTCGAAAGTGCACTATAGTCCATATGGCTAGACAATGATAAAGAGAAGGTCAAGCCACCAAAAACTAGCTAACAACCCAACAAGCTAACTAAAGGGCCAAAACGACAGAACTAGGTAAATTAAATAATCTCTGATATTGTAAAGCAAATAAACAAGAGTGATAAAGATGAGGAGAATCTCACGAATGAACTCGTTTGCCAGCTAATCCTCCAAGTGCTCACGCAACAAGAGAGAGAATGTTGGGGGTGGCTATATAGGGGTCTGCCTCAATCAGACCCTTGTTTAGGTGTTCCCACCTCCATGAACAACTAATGGAAAATAGATAAAGAAGTGACAAAAGCACAAGCACTACAAATAGTACTATGCTACTCAACCAAATGATAGAGGAGAGGAGAGCGAAGCTTACCACCTCCACCAAGAGCACTCAAGGCTGCTTGGGGGAGAAATGAGAGGAACTCAAGCCTCTGCTGCAATGGCATGGTCCCAAACTTGCTCTACCAACATGATGGAGTGTGATATTGCTGCTATGGAATGCTTGGAAGTGAGTGAAAATGAGCTTGTGAATGAGAGTATGCGAGCTTGGTGTGGTGTAGAGTTCTTCAAATCTTTCATCCAACCTCCAAATGCAAGTTCAAAGACTGATTATGAAGGAGTGAGAAAGGAAATGACCATATTTAGGTCGGGTGGCCGAAGGAGGCATTACAACTTCATTGCCAATGGGAAGAGTAATGCCTCTGCTGGCTAGAAGTCATGAGAATTTGCTAAGAAAGGGATGTAAGTCGCGCCTGGAGACATCTACATACCCGTGGAATTGTCCCCTAGCGATACCTCTACCAACACACAAAATAGGTGCCAGAGTGGTGCCATCCCGTGGCGGGCTTAAGTGAATGCACCTAAAGTTACCAAGTCCTCTTATACAACTAGCCAAGTAGCATGATTGTTTAGTTGACTTACAACTAACCCTAAATGAGTATATTAAGATTAGTGAAGAGGGTATTCAATTTTTTGTGGGATGATTTTGAGTATTCCTTATGCTACCATAATTATCTTATAGGGTACACACATTCATTTTTGATGCAGAGTGGTAGGGGAAGCACCCATCTTGACACACTTATTCAACTATACCCTTCAACAAGGTAACCTATTCAATCAACTTGAATCTCACATTCAGATACATCAACAAGACTTGGGGATTATGTAGACACTCTTAACATGCCAAAACATGATCAACCAACCTAACTTTTCACTCAGAAACACCCATTCCTCCATCGCTTCCATTATGCCATGCATTCCTTCTAGCACTCACCAATAGGACAGTCATGATAAAACTTTGTTAAAGGAAAATGATAGAGAAATAAACCATGTTTTAGAATTCTTACATAGACCCTTACAGATCCCCAAAAGCATAGGACCAAACACCAAGAGCAGGTGTATCAAATAACTAATTTACAAGCCACCAAAAGGCTTCATTTGGCTTGTGCAAAGAAGGAATCAACTTGTCGAGGAAAACCCCAACACCCCTAATGCCTTTAAAATACCTCAACAGGTTCCCCAAGACCTTTTCCATTCTTTCCATCCATTATATTTACTCAAATACTCAAAAATCAACAAATAATGTATTCAAATGATCACATTTTGGATTGTACAAGGCAAAAACAAGACCTAGGGCATCACATAACTTTTGAAAACCTCCATTTTTCACTCTAAAAAAAATTTCAGCATGTAAAGGAGTCCTAAATCTACCAATCCACCAAGTTTTATATTTTTCCAACGGTGGAAATGGGAATTACATCCATTTTGGTGACCAAACCCTTGTTTTGCAAGGTTTCAGACCCACTTTCACTAAAATTGATGTAACTTACTCAATACTTGATGAAATTAACTCAAATAACCTCCAAAAGAAATAATAATCTCCCCTCTTTCAATCCATATGCATTATAATTCCGTACAATGAATTACTAGACCATACCATGCACAAGAATAGGAAAAAACACTATAAAATTTAAAAAAAGAGAGTTTTCTTTGTATTGGTGCTTCAAAACTTCAACAACCTTCATGCCTCGACTCCATGGAGGATTTATAAACATTTTCCCATCCTCCCCAATGTTATTTAACTAATTTTTGAATAAAGGAGCCATTGTTAAGGTGTTTACAACATTAAAATGAGATTACATCATATTGTCAACATGACAACTTTGCATTTTGTGAAGCAACTTTTAATCCTAAACTCTTATGACTCATAAAACCACTCTAATGGCTTCAAAATATCCTTATTAAAAAATTTAAACCTCAACCTTGCATATCCAAGCACAAATTTAGGATTTTTCCTTCTCAAGGCTTACATGACAACATTTTTGCAAGATTGCAATTTTCTACATTTTGACTCCAAAACTTAAAGACTCACCCTAGATCTTACTTAATAGTCTTATTAGACCTTATTGAAGATTAAAACACTCAAAAGACTCAAAAATACTCTTCCTAACCTATTCACCATCAAAGGATCCAAAATGGAGGTTGAGGTGTAGGTGCTCCTGCACCATACACCCCCCCTAGAAAAGACTCATGCCTCATGAGTTGTCCTTGAATCCATTGTCTCCATGCTTCATAGATGTTCCATTGGTTCACAAATCCATTCCACTAGTTCATGTATACTGGATTAACAATCTTCCCTGCACTTCTAGCATTTTGGAATGTATTGATACATGCATTTTCCCTCTTCTTTGTCCTCAGACCTATAAATAGTCTTTCATCCTTTCTTTGACCATCATTTGATTGTTTACTGTGTTTTGCACTTGCATACAAACAAGGATTAGTAATAGTTTGTTTTTTCTTCCCTTCTTTGGCACCTTCACATGTTTGCAACTCTTTCTTTCCCTATGTTTTTTGTCTTTCACTTACTGCCCCTTTACCTTGCTTTGTCACTATCAAATCAGACTTAGGTACTGTATTTCATGCAATCTTTGTTTGTTTCTTAGACCTGGTATTAACTATAGGGAATTCAATGGTTCCTAATAACGCATTGTCATGCATGCTCTTTTCCAAATAACTTCTTACCCCTTTTTTATCTCTACATCTATTATCCCTGCATTTTCAGTCTTAGAACAAATGAAAACATTAGAATATTTGTTTTCCTTCATTACATTCATAGGTTCCTTCTTGCCACACATTATTACCTTTGCTTTACTTTTGATATCTTCTACAAGAGGAGTCAGCACAAAACAATGACCATCTTTAACTATGATGTAGGTATTTTCCCTACCATCATACAAAGCTCATTTGTCATATTGCCAAGGTTTGCCTAATAGGAGATGACAACAATCCATTGGAAGGACATCACACACAACACTATCATGATAACCACCAATCTGAAAATCCACAATAGCCTTTTCATTCACCAACAAAGATTGATCATCATTCAACCATGAGATCTTATAGGGACATTCATGAGGAATCTTTTTCAATCCTAACTTGTTGACCATTTCACATGACACCATGTTTTCAGTTGAGCCAGAATCAATGATCACTCTACATACCTTGTCCTTGCACTTACAATTTGTCTTGAAGAGGCTTTTCCTTTGCAAAGGTGCTTCCTCTTTTGCTTCCTTCAAGATTATTTTTCTCACCATCAACATTTCCCCTACTTCAAGATCTGCCTTCCCCATTGTAGAACAATGACTTTCACACTCCTCTTCTTGAACCAATTGTGCTCTCTTATCAATCTTCTTGTCTCCACTTGATGAACTACCAACCCTCTCAGGAAACTTCCATGAAGGATGGCCAAACTCATTGCATGTGTAGCACCTTCTTGCAAAATCATTAGAACCTCTACCAATACCAAACCTTCCTCTACCTCTAAAACGAAAACCACCTCTAGAATCAAAATTTTTCTCTTTAACTTTGTTTGACCCTTCTTGATCTTCATTTGGCTGATTTGATGTAAAAGGTATTCCTCTTCCTCTTGCACTATGACCACCTCTTCCTCTCACTGATTTCTCTTATCTCCTCTTAAGCTTCTCCTCTACACTCCTAGGGTTAGCCAAAACCAATTCATCCTATATATTAAGCCTCAAACCACCAATGTATCTAGCAACTTTTTCATCTTCATTCTCATGATGACCGGACCTCAAACTTAACTTATAGAACTCCTCAGTATAAGACTTAATGTCCATTTCCTTTTTCCTTAAACTTTTCAATTTCTTAAACATTTGAACCTAATGATCCTTAGGAAAGAATTTACCTTTGAGTTTTGATACCATCTTGTCCCATGATGTGATCTTAGACTTTCCTGGTTTTCTCCTCTCAGACTGAAAGTAATCCCACCATACTAAAGCATGGCCTTGCAACTTGGTTTTTACAATCCTTGCTCTCTGCTCCTCAAGAACCTCATCACATTCAAAATGATTATCTAATGCAGCAATCCAGTCAAGTAGTTCTTCATCTTTTAAACTTCCACCATATTTAGGAACATCAATTTTTACCTTAGGCTTGTCATCCTTTACTACCTTCAAAAACTTTGCAATTCTTTGATCATATAGAGTAAGCTCTTCTTCCACATCTTCAAACTAATCATCTTCCTCTTCATCTATCTCACTACTCTCTTCAACATCCCTTCTTTTGTTTGTTTCCAAGGCTATGATCCTTTCCTGTAACTCTCTGAGTTCTTTAGCATGCCTATCTTTCATCTCCTTCATCTCTTTAGCCATATAATCATCTTTGGAGGCATCTTTGAAATCTCTTCACTTCTTCTTCAACCTGAAAAATGAAACAAAATATACTCCCTGCTCTGATACCACTTTGATGCAGAGTGGCAGGGGAAGCACCCAACTTGACACACTTATTCAACTATACCCTTCAACAAGGTAACCTATTCTCTCAACTTGAATCTCACATCCAGATACATCAACAGGACTTGGGGATGATGTAGACACTCTTCACATGCCAAAACATGATCAAGTAACCTGACTTTTTACTTAGAAACACCCATTCCTCCATCGCTTCCATTATGCCATGCATTCCTTCTAGCACTCACCAATAGGACAATCATGATAAAAAATTGTTAAAGGAAAATGATAGAGAAAGAAACCATGTTTTAGAATTCTTACATAGACCCTTACAGATCCCCAAAAGCATAGGACCAAACACCAAGAGCAGGTGTATCAAATAACTAATTTACAAGCCACCAAAAGGCTTCATTTGGCTTGTGCAAAGAAGGAATCAACTTGTCAAGGCATACCCCAACACCCCTAATGCCTTTAAAATACCTCAACAGGTTCCCCAAGACCTTTTCCACTCTTTCCATCCATTATATTTACTCAGATACTCAAAAATCAACAAATAATGTATTCAAATGATCACATTTTGGATTGTACAAGGCAAAAACAAGACCTAGGGCATCACATAACTTTTGCAAACCTCCATTTTTCACTCTGAAACAAATTGTAGCATGTAAAGGAGTCCTAAATCTACCAATCCACCAAGTCTTAGATTTTTCCCACAGTGGAAATGGGAATTACATCCATTTTGGTGACCAAACCCTTGTTTTGCAAGGTTTCAGACCCACTTTCACTAAAATTGATGTAACTTACTCAATACTTGATTAAATTAACTCAAATCACCTCCAAAATAAAGAATACTCTTCCCTCTTTCAATCCATATGTATTAGAAGTCCGTACAGTGAAGTACCAAACCGTACCATGCACAAGAATAGGAAAAATGTTGTAAAATTAGAAAAAAAAATAGAGTTTTCTTTGTATTGGTGCTTCAAAACTTCAACAACCTTCATGCCTCGACCCCATGGAGGCTTTATAAACATTTTCCCATCCTCCCCAATGTCCTTTAACTAATTTTTGAATAAAGGAGTTGTTGTTAAGGTGTTTACAACATTAAAATGAGATTACATCATATTGTCAACATGACGACTTTGCATTTTGTGAAGCAACTTTTAATCCTAAACTCTTATGACTCCTAAAACCACTCTAATGGCTTCAAAATATCCTTATTACAACATTTAAACCTCAACCTTGGATATCCAAGCACAAATATAGGATTTTTCCTTCTCAAGGCTTACATGACAACATTTTTGCAAGATTGCAATTTTCTACATTTTGACTCCAAAAGTTAAAGACTCGCCCTAAATCTTACTCAATGGTATTATTAGACATTATTGAAGATGAAAACACTCAAAATACTAAAAAATACTTTTCCTAACCTATTCACCATCAAAGGATCCAAAATGGAGGTTGAGGTGTAGGTGCTCCTGCAATAATTTTTTATTTACAAATTTATGGATTTAGGTTGGAGATTTCTATAATAAAAGATCCACAATATATATGTTTTCACTATGTTTTATGGTGCAATTAGTTGGATGAGTAAGTGAGAGGCTATGATCATTTTTTCCATTATAGAAGTAGAATAAATAAATAAAAGCTCATATTTTTAAGGAAGCCATCTAGCTCAAGAGATTATGTATATGTGTTGGGCTAGAGGCAAAATCTATTATAGTTCAATATGATAGTCAGAGTGTCATAGGTACGTGACAAAGAACCTAACATCTTTCATGTGAAAATGAAGTATATTGATGTCCAATACTATTTTTTTAAGGATATGGTATAGATTGAATAGTGATGCTAGAAAAATTGATACTTTATATAATGTTGTAGATGCACTAACAAAGCTAGTGAGTACAAAAAGTTTTAGACATGGTGCTATATGAGTCTATGGGTCTCTTGGCCCCTAGTAATTAGATCATCATGTTGATACTATATTTTCCCCTACAAGGTGTTTGAAAAGTTGGAGAATTTTAGAAAATGTACCTTAACCATGTTCCTAATGTTAAAATTATAAAAAGTGTGATTTTGAGGTTATAAAATAGAAAAAAATATTTTTTTGGCTATTGAGACAATTTTGGTCAAAATAAATATTTAAGGTTGTTGAACATTGCTAAGAGTGGTATATGTTGTGTAGGTCTCTTCAAGCTCTGCAATTTTATGAAAAGTTATGGTCTTTAGAAGTTTGCATAGGGAATGTAAAAATGTGTTGGACACATAAAAGAGTTGTAAGGGGGAGTTACATTTTTTGACCCACTTATAAGTTATGTTATGACACATCATAATGCATTTTTATTTGGAGATAGTAGAACCAAAATGGAACATCCAATTTGGTGAGTGGATTATAACAAGGTTATGATAGGTGAAAGGAATATGTTATTTTTAGTTTGTGGACTTATCTTGAGATTTGGGATTCAAGTGCCATTTTTTGGGTGGTTCTAAGTCATAATTTTTTAGTGTTCATTTGATGGTTTTATGTATTATATTTCTTATATATTAGGTTCTTGAGATGGATATTGTGTGAGATTTTTATAGATATTGTTAAGTTGTTAGAATTTTTCTAGATCTATGGTTTGTGATATAGTTATGAAGATTTTCTCTACAAGTGTATTATAAATGTGTTTATTGAATAATACATTGGGTTGCTTTGAAGTATGGTGCTTTCTTTTGAACTGGTTTTCCCCAGATATACTGTGTTATGGTATATTGTTTATTTTGTTTATATGATTTTTTTCTTTCTATAGTTATTAAAAAGACTTAAATTTGCACAACACTCCTTAAAATTTTAGTGTAGGAAGAATTTCAGTATATCTTGTTTCCTTTCAAATAATTGTAGAAATTAATAAAATATATAAATAATAATTAGCTAGAATTTGATCAATGGGAAATGTAGTGGAAGATGTTTATACTTGATTCATTAGTGTGAAAAAAGTATATTCAGAAGGAAGGTGTGCTACAGCCGCCACATTCTAGAAGGTAGGGCTGTTTAAAGTTTTCAATATTTTATATTTTGAAGTCCATACCTTGCAACCCATTTAATATTTATTTACTCTAAATTTGTTTTTAGTTCACATTTATCCCGTATTAACATTAATAATACAATGGGATTACTGCGATCCAATTCGAATAAAAGAACAAGTTAAAAAGCATTGTAAGTACCGCCGGCTTAAAAAGTGAAGAACATTTTCAGACCAAATTTCCAAAAAGTTGAAATATCTGAGACTCTTAAAGAAATCTCTTAAAGTTTTTGGTTAAAAATTCAGATTCAGGTGGCTTGCCGTCCAAGAAACGTTCTTTGTGGGTTATTGACAAAAAATAATCATAGATCGAATCTTCCCCAAAATCAATGGAGGTCATCAACAAACCAATGACTAGATTTTTTAGGGAGATCATAAAACTTCATCCAGATTGGGATTCATTACATCTGGCAAAAGTTTGAAATGTGGGGTCTGAAAAGAATGTTTAACCGCAGATGAATTCTTGTCAAGATAATTTGAGAAAAGTTTTAACCCTTTTTGGGATTCGAGTTACCATTGCCTTAACTCCTAAGCATTCTGTGTCTATATATTACTGGTTTCTTAAGTCGGTTTGTCATTGTTTTCTGCGAGTTCTTCTGAAAATCATAAGAGAGCAGATTGGAAGTGGGTAAGGTGTGCAGATGGAGAAGATGAGTGCTGCTTCTTGTTGTTGTTGTGGGGGTAAATATTTACTCCTAACTGAGGAGGCAGAAAATGGGAAGGTTCAGGGAAGGCCAATCATAAGGCTCCCACCAAGGAGGGGGGATATAAAGAGGCAGATCTTTGCTTCCATGGCTCAGTTACTGGATGAATTGCTGAGAGCCCTGGGAAAGAGAGGACAGAAATTGAACAAACTGAGCTATAATCAGATTGTTCACCTCCTTTCTAAAATGTGTCTGTGCTCAATGAGTGACCCCAGGACTACTTCATGGGTGGAGGCTCTGAATCAATTAAAGCATGTGGGTAGTCAAAATTAGGAGGATGAAACATCGATCTAAAAGCATACACAGTTGAATTCAGTTTGCTCAACAGAGTTAGCAAATTTTGTTCATATAAGTACAGTCAAGTAACTTGCAGGGGTGATGGGTAGCAGTTTTTGTGTAGTAGGCTGAGGAAATATGGGATTCTGTATTTTTTGTTTTGAGTGGCTTTATACTGTTTACAGAATTATTTCTTTTCAGACTCATGCCGATTTTTTCGGCTGAGATTTGAGATTTGAGGAGATGTGATTCGTCAAAATTGTTTGACAAATGATCTATATGAGAGCTTGAGTTCAAATAAGAAATTTTGTAGAACCTTACAATCAAAAACACATTTTATATATTTAAAATGGGTATACTTTTTAAAAAATACCCATTTTTAATGAAATACAATTTTTTTATTTATTTTAAAGCTGATTTTGTGGTATGAATGCAACACAATGGTGAAATAGATCTAAATTATGTATGGTGCATTGCAAAAGTCCAACCAGAATGGTTTGGGTTATTTTGTTTTGGTTATGTTTGAAGAATATATGTTGGATTGTCTCCAAGAGCTTAAACAACTAGAGCGCCTCTATTTAAGCACATCAATGTATACATTTGGGCAAAATTTAATGGCCGTATGGACTTATTTAAGCACCTTTGCTGTCAAATAATTTTAAGCAAAATTGTAGAAGATTGTCTGGCAATAAAGGGAAGGTTGTGACTGTCAAAAGTTCATGTATTGTATATATATTTCGGCTTACTAATATTTTCATTTTACTAAGGTATGCCGCAGCATTTTAGAAGGGCTACTTCCAACATAAGTGTGCTTTTTTGGCACTATTTGATATCAATGCAACTCAATTGCTTCCATGGCTCACTCCTTTCTAAAATGTGTCTGTGCTCAATGAGTGACCCCAGGACTACTTCATGGGTGGAGGTTCTGAATCAATTAAAGCATGTGGGTAGTCAAAATTAGGAGGATGAAACATCGATCTAAAAGCATACACAGTCAAGTAGCTTGCAGGGGTGATGGGTAGTAGTTTTTGTGTAGTAGGTTGTGGAAATAAGGGATTCTGTGTATTTTTTGTTTTAGGGTTTTATATCAAATTTACAGAATTATTCTTTTTTCAGGATCTCATGCTGATTTTTTTTTCAGCTGAGATTTGAGAGTTGAGGGATATGATTCTGTCAAAATTGTTTGACACATGATCTATATGAGAGCTTGAGTTCAACAAGAAATTTTGTAGAACCTTACAATCAAAAACACATTTTGTATGTATTTAAAATAGGTATACTTTTTTTAAAATACCCATTTTAAAATGAAATACAATTTTTTATTTATTTTTAAAGCTGATTTTATGGTCTGAAAGTAACACAATGGTGAAATAGATCTAAATTATAAGTTATGTATGGTGCATTGCAAAAGTCCAAGCATAATGGTTTGGGTTATTTTAGAATGGTTTGGGTTATTTTATTTTGGGTATGTGTGAAGAATATATGTTGGATTGTCTGCAAGAGCTAAACAACTAGAGCGCCGCTATTTAAGCACATCAATGTATAAATTTGTGTAAATTTTAATGGCTGTATAGACTTTATTTAAGCACCTTTGCTGTAAAATAAATATAAGCAAAATTGTAGGAAGACTGTCTGGCAATAAAGGGAAGGTTGTGACCGTCAAAACTTCATGGTTGTAGATATATTTAGTTTACTAATATTTTGCCTTTAATAAGGTATGCCGCAGCATTTGAAAGGGCTACTTCCAACATAAGTGTGGTTTTTGGCACTATTTGGATATCAAATGCAAGTCAATAGAATTATTTTGGGGTTGACCATCAAATTTAGGTGAGATGAAAATTGTTTTAGGCGTTATTTATTTGGGTAATAAATGTAATCTAATGAGAATAATTTTGGGAAAATTAGATGATGGTGTCCCACCTTTTATAGTTGGTGCTTTAGTAGTTGGAGCTTTAGTTATTGCTGCTTAAAGTTTTGTTGTTTGTTCTTTGATATGATGTATAAGGGTCCATCTTGTTTGTTTGTTTCTCTTTGTTGTGATGTATACGACCCTACCATGTTTATTTGTTTTTTCTTTGATGTGATGTATAAGACCCCACATTGCTTATACATTGAGGTGTGAATATCTCAACCCACCCATTTTTGATGTTATAGTGTATTTTAACTTTTTTTCTAGTTAATATAAAAGCATATTTCATGTTGTTCATGGCACAAAATATGAGTCAAAATTGTGGCATTGTTGATTATACAACAAAGGTTCGAATCCCTATTGGGCCAACATGTTGACAAGCTTGCAAGCCTTGCATCCCCGTTGGGCATTTATTGGGTCATTTTGCTCACGAGCTTAAAGCCCCTATTGACCAATGTGCTTAGAGGTTTCAACCACCAATATTAATGTAGTGTGTTCATGCCAAGGGATGAGGCCCCTCATATTGTGGCCTCATTAGTTCAAAGTTTTGATAAAAAAAACATTTAATTATTATTTTAAAAAATCTTATTTCATAAAAACACATTATTATCCATTTTTATATTGGAGATAATGTTATTGCAAGTTAAATTTCATCAATCTACAATTAAGTTGTTTTGATTGTGAGATAAATTTTATAGCTAAATGTGTTTGGATTAAAGTAGTCCTAGGATAGGTGGCTTCTTGGAAAGTTTTGTTGTTTTGCTCCTATATACATCTCTTATATGATGAATGAATAGAACATTCATGGTCATAAGAAATATTCTTATGAAACACTACTCATAAATAATTGATCAACAAAGATGAACTAAAAAATTTGTACTTAAACTCTAATCAAATTGTCACATATCATTTAACATTAGTTTATCTTTAAATGTGTTTGACATATGTATATACACATGCATACATGCATACATGTATATATGTATACATATACATATACATGCATATATGCATATGTATAAATTTATACACATAGATATATACGTATTTATCTTTACAAATGTATATGTTTATGTATATATATATCCATACATGCACATATACATAACTAAAAAGTTTGTTTACACATTTAAAAAAAAAAACTATTTGTTAGAAATTATTTAAAATTTGAGAGAAGTAAAGATAACTTCATTTGATCTAAAATGAAAAATGGAGGACTATTAAATATTTGTTAAAATAGTGCAAGCCTAAACTTATATG
>VDFB02281492.1:616793588-616831318 GCA_007258455.2 Sequoia sempervirens | reverse complement strand
TGCTAGGGATGACACAAGATGAAATCATTGAAGTGGTTCAAAATCCTGAAACACACAAAATTGTCAACATCATGATGAAACTCAATCCCTCACAATACATGCTTGAATTAGCAAAACAAGGGGCTAAACTCCCTTTTGATTACAATGTAAGCACTATTGTGGAACAACCCATTGGGATCATGCCTCCAATATCATCCACACTCCCAATATCATCCACACCTCCATTCCAAAACATCACCCAAAGAATCCCCCAAATTGCATCATCCATTGCTCCAACTCAACCAATTGTAAACAAGCGGAGATCATTTCTTAATGCACTACAAACACATATCCTTGTGAATAATAAAGATTTGGACACAAACACCATATTGGGTCAATCCATCCCCCAAAATCTACAACACCCATACATTTTGCTTACCTTTTAGGATCCCAATGACCCATCATCATCTTTTCATGCAATACCTCTCGACACACAAACCTCTCTCTCTATGACCTCACAAGGTGGAGGTGGGTTATTTGGACTAGGGGACATCTTTGATCCCTCATCATCATCATTTGATCAAGGGAGTAAACCACCTCCCTTCCCACCATTTTCATCTTTTCCCTTAACATACACATCACCTCTTAGTTTAGGACTCCCTCCTTTACCATCACTCAATCAAAACAATCCCCCGATCATCAATTAGAACATCATGCTAAATCCTCCACTTTTTCCACTGATATCACAACAATAGGTGGCAACCATCTAGGAAACCCAAGTGATCACAACACCATCCATAAATGTGGTCTCTCAAGGACCAAACACCTCAATCACACCATCCACTACACAAATCCCCATCACCAATACAACTGCACCCCTCATCACAGAAACAAACACCATTCCTAATCCGCCACCACCTCCACCATCAAGGACAAATATGGCCAATCAATATAGCATCATGTTGCAAGCAACACAACAAGCCTATCAAAAGGAATATCAACAATTTCAAGTGCAACAAACCCAAAACATGTAAGTTGCACAACAAGCTACACAACAACCTACTCAGCAAGTGCAAGCCACTCAATCCGCATAACAAGCACAACAAGCACAATAGGCTACTCAATCCCAAGCCTTACTACAACAATAGCAAGCTTCCCAAGTTGCGCAAGTAGCTTAAGCTGCTCAAGCCACACAAGCCACATAGATTGCACAAGATGCCCAACAAGGACAAGCCCAGACTCAAGTGCAAGCTCAAGCTCAAGCCTAGTATCAAGGGTAGCAAGTGCAGGCGCAAGCTTAATACCAGGCACAACTGCAAGGCACAACTGCAAGCAACCCAACAACAAGCATATCAACAAGCCTTGTAGTAGTATTACTAGCCCAACAACAAGCCCAACAACAAGCATTGTTGGCATAGCAAAAACAAGACCAATAAGTGTTGTTGGTGCAACAACAGATGCAGGCATATCAACAAAGCTTGCAACAAACTCCCACCAACACACCCAACACTCCACCTATCACTCAAACACCTTGACCACTTCAAAATGCATTCACTCCCCCCTGATCCACAAGATGATGTGATGACACAAATCAAGTTGCTCTTGCAACAAGTGCTTGATCTCCAATTAGGGAAAATCATGAAGACACCAATCAACTTGTGTCCTTATTCATTTGATAGGAGCCTTGCAATGGTACCATTCCAAAGTTTGGAAATCCCCAAATTTGACAAATACTGTGGGACTGGAAACCCTAAAGATCACATCAGGAAATTCCAAGTGCATTTCATGGAGGTCACATATGACGATACATATCTGATGCAGCTGTTTCCTTGAAGTTTGGTTGGTCACACCATGGAATAGTTCTCTCACTTACCTCCTAGCATCAAAAAGTTCTAAGAGATCATCAACACATTTATTAAGCATTACACCTTCAATATTGGTATGGACGTTAGTCTAGAGGAACAATCAGCTCTTAAACAAGCTAAGGGGGAATCATTCGCTTCCTTCCTACAATGATGGTGATCCAAGGCCACCAAGAGAAAATGGACCATGCCTGAAGAACAACAAGTTTACACCATTATTGCTAACCTTGACAAAACATTGGCCTTCCATCTCAAGGTGCAATGCATTACCATGTACGACCAACTGATCCCCAAGGTGCTCGGAATCAAACAAGCCCTTATTGTACAAGGGGGAACACCTACATATCCAAAGAATCAAGAAATCGCCCATCCACCAACTATAATGAGAAACCTCACTCATGCACAAAGAACAAAAATGTCACAAATGATGGTGTGGTGGATGCCAAGGTTATAATCAGTGCTCTGAAATAGAACACCAAAACCTACCAAAAACCACAAAACAACAATAAAAAAAATGCACAAGCTAAAACGGTATCACAACAACAACCAACCAACAATCATGTCAACAACCTAAATAATCAAGGGGGACCACCCCTGCAAAAAAAAAAATCCCCCCAAGCAGAAGTACACCGCCCTTGGGGAACCCATTGAAGCAGTCATGAAGAAATTGATAAACAAAAATCTCATCAAGATTCCTACTTATGAGAACTATCAAGAACCCCAAGTAAAACCACCGTGGTACAATGAGAATCACCTTTGTGATTTCCACAAGATCAAGGGGCACACCACTAATAGTTGCATGAGGTTGAAAAATCTAATCCAAGACCTCATTGATGAAAAAATCATAAATATTGAGGAGCTAGCTGGGAATCATGACTTAAAAATATACACGAATCCGATGTTAGATCATAACTAGGGGAACAACCATGGAAAACAAAATTATGCCAATGTGAATCATGTGTACAACCATGTTCTTGCGTATCTAGAAGAAATTGTCACTATCATTAATAACAAGGGAAAAGCTGATGGTGGAGTCACCACACACAGTGGAAAAGTCACCATCGCTAGACCATCACAACCACCTAGGGCATCCGCCTCCAATCCAAAATTCGTCCCTCATAGCTACAATGTTCTTGAATAGATAAAGAGAACTCCCACTTAGATCTCCATCATGGAGTTGTTGAGGATATCACCCGCCCATAGAAAAATCCTAGAGGAGGCATTGGCTTCGTCCACCGTCTCCGTGGATCTAGATGTTGACCAGTTCCAAGATATGGTAGGAAATATCATTTGAAAATGATGAGGTGCTCTTAGAATTCATGGGACTGTAGGACACAGAGCCATATGGAGATCACAAGGATAGGTTTGACATCATATTGGAAACACAAGCTTATCATGGGGAAAAAATTGAATGCTTCAGTTGCAAAAGTGAGAATCTAAGAATAATCTCTAGGTCATTGAGTGAAAACCACACTGTGGTACTCTCTGACATGAAAGTAGTAAAAATAAAGGATGTATCCAACAATGAAAACCTCTCTAAGGTGCCAGAGGATGAACAATTCAATCTTCCTCTCAGTGCAATACATCAGGAAAAGTTAGTAGTTTTAGCCAAGAAATGCAATCCAATTAACTTGGGGACAGAGTAACAACCACACATAACATTCTATGCAGATTCACTTCTCACAAAATAACAAGAACTTCTAGCTACATTCCTAAAAGAATGAAAGGTAAACTTTGCATGGACCTATGCTGATATGCCTGGCCTTGATCTAGAAGTGGTAGTTCACCACTTAGCTGTATATTCCAAAGCAAAGCCCGTCAGAAAAAATCTTAGAAAGATGCATCCCCAAATTTCATTGTTGTTCAAAATGGAATCACAAAATCTCCTAAATGCAGGGTTCATACAGTCGATAGATTATCCAGAGTGGGTCTCAAACCTTGAACATATTTTAAAGCCCAATGGGGGCATCCGTATCTACACAGAATTCAAAGACCTCAACAAAGCATGTCCCAAGGATGACTTTCCACTTCCAAACATTGACATGATAGTGGATATGATAGAAGGACATGAGATGTTATCATTGATGGGCAGATTCTCAGGCTACAACCAAATCATGATAGTAAAAGATGACCAACACAAAACAACTTTCACTTGTCCATGGGGGACATATTGCTGGAATATGATGTCATTTGGATTAAAAAATGTAGGAGCAACCTATCAAAGGGCCATGACGCTAATATCTCATGACAAGATCCACAAAACTGTGGAAGATTACATGGATGATATATTAGCCAAATCTAAGAAAAGACGAGATCATATAGTTGCATTGTGCTCCATCTTTGATAGGTTAGAGGAATATAAAGTCAGGCTCAACCCAAATAAGTGTCTTCAAAGTATAGTCAGGAAAGCTCCTCGGGTATATCGTGTCAATGAGAGGAATTGAGATAGATCCTGCTAAGGTCAAAGCAATCCTCGAAATGGAGGCACCAAAGACACTAAAATAGCTAAGGGTCTTACAAGGAAGACTACAATCCATCCACTGATTCATAGCACAACTAGCAGACAAGGTTGTCCCCTACTCTCATCTACTCCACAAGGGGGTAGCACACAAGTGGGATGAAAAGTGTGATTAGGCCTTCTAAAAGATCAAGGAGTATTTACTCATGCTGCCAATACTCATGCCTCTCATTCTAGGAAAACCCTTGATCTTATACATATCAACAACAACAGTAGCTCTCGGTGCTCTCCTAGCACAACAGGATGAAAATGGAAAAGAGAGAGCTATATACTATATCAACAAAACTATGGTGGGCCATGAACTAAACTATACATCCATTGAAAAATATTGTCTAGTAGTTGTATTTGTAGGACAAAAGTTTAGGCATTAATGCTAGCCCATCAAATAAAACTCATTGCAAAGATAGATCCCCTTAAGTACTTGCTCTCCAAAGCAACGCTTACAGGGTAGACAACAAAGTGGGTTATGATCCTCACAGAGCATGACATAGAGTACGTGGAATGTAAGGCCATCAAAGGGAAAGCTATTGCAGACCAACTGGCAAAGGCACCAATCTACTCAGAGAACCCACTTGTCTCAAAATTCCCTGACGAACCAATCTTCAACTTAAGTGTAGCGAATCATTGGAAAATGTATTTTGATGGATCCTACATGCAGCATGGATTAGGGGCAGGGATCTTCTTTATCACCCCACAAGGAGACTGCATTCCAAAATCATACAAGTTGTCATTCCCTTGCACAAATAACATAGTAGAATATGCAGCTCTTGTCATAGGGCTAAGAATAGCAGTGCAATGGTAGATAATGGCACTTAATTTCTATGGGAATTCCTAGCTCATAGTCAATCAAGTTAACAATGAGTATCAAACAAAAGACGACAAGCTAACTCCATAGAAGAAATTGGTGGAAAGTCTCAAGGAGTCCTTTATTGATACTACATTTCAGCAACTACCAAGAGAAAACAATAGAGTGGTAGATGCAATAGCTACAATTGGATCACTCCTAGATGTCCCATGCAATGTTCCAAAGCAAGAATTCCTCATAGATCAGCTTCTCATGCTTGCATTCGAGGTACCCGAGTCCGAATTTGTGTGTGAAATCATTGGTCCTAGTGATCCTTGGTACCATGATATGTACACTTATCTAAGTATAAGAGTCCTCCCCATTGACATAACCTCAAACCTCATGAAAGCCTTTGTCAAAAATTTATCCCGGTTTGTCATCCTAGGAGAAAACCTTTACCTTAGAAGCATTGAAGGAACCTTGTTACATTATTTAAATGTTGAGGAGGCATTGACCACATTAACCAAGGTACATGATGACATTTGTGGTTCACACTAGAGCGGAATGACCTTGGCTAAGAAATTGTTGAGGACAGGGTATTATTAACCTACCATGGAAAGATAAGCACATGATTATGTCAGAAGATGTCTACAATGTTAGTAGCATGGGGATCTTATCCATGCACTAGCTCAAGAGCTCCACCCAATTGTCACACCTTGGCCCTTTTCATAGTGGGGGCTCGATCTTGTTGGAAAAATCACTCCCACCTCATCCAATGGGCATAACTTTATCATCACTGCCACATAATACTTCACAAAGTGGGTAGAAGCCATCCCCATGACTTACATCACTAGAAAGCAAATATCAAAGTTCATCCTAAACTACTTAATTTTTCGTTATGGGGTCCCCCAAGCCATCATCTCAGATAATGGGACACCCTTCAAGAATCAAGATGTTCATGACCTATGCTACAAGTTTAAAATCCAACATCACTTTTCCACTCCATACTGCCCCTAAGGCAATGACCAAGTTGAGGCTATAAATAAGACCATCTTAAAAATCCCCAAAAAGACGGTCAATGAAGTTGGTTGTGATTGGCATCTCCAATTGAATCCTGCCCTATGGGCATATCGAACAAGCATCCACACACCAACAGGTGTCACCCCCTTTTCTCTGGTCTATGGATCATAAGCCATATTACCCATTGAGATCAAGCTCCCATCTCTAAGGATATCACTACAAAATCTCATCATAAATGAGGAATATCAGGTGTCAAGACTAAATGAACTAGAACCGCTAGATGAATGGAAAATGGAGGCCTTAAACCACTTATAGGTGTATCAAAACCGACTCAAGAAAAGTTATAACAAGAAGATTAGGAGTCAAAAATTCCAAGTAGGAGAACTTGTACTCAAAGAGAATTAGAAGAACGTTCCAAATCCAAATGGCAAAGGGAAATTTGAACCCAATTGGTTGGTACCACTCGTCAACACAACAAGTTACAAGTTAGGGGAATATCAGTTATCAACACCAGAAGGTGAGCCTCTATAGGAGGTCACGAACAACTCCCATCTCAAAAAAATTTATGCCTAATCTTGCAAGATACAGAACCAAAAATAGAAAAAAATAAAAAATAAATAAAAAATAAAAATAAAATTAGAAAAAGGATTTAAAACAGTAAAGAGAAAAATCATCCTCTAGTGAAAACCACTTTGATGGTGCTTTGGGCAAGTACCTTAGTGAAAACATGGCAAACAAGCACCTTGTGTAAATAAGCACTTTCCATCCACTAGGATCTTCACGACTCGTTCTGCATCATCCATCCATTATGCTTCCATCATCCATCTGCATCCACTTCATAGCCTTATCCTGTGTTCGCCTCATGATCCCTCCTAGTACTACTCGGCCCATTCTCATATTAGTTTGTCCTACCTTTATTAGAGTAGTCTATTGCTTCATGCTAGGGGAATTTTCTCATCGGATCAAATTTGTGTACATCCTTGAAGTCTTCCTAAAATTTAGAAAATCCAAAAACATAAAAAAATCCAAAAACATCATTCATAAATTTGGAAAATCCAAAAACAAGTCAAAATATTGGTCAAAAAAGTCAAAAATAAAGTGGTCTTGTCGAACTATGGGTCTCTCAGCTCTGAACGTAGGAAAGGTTGATCTTTGATCATCCCCTGAGACACTTAGGTCAGTCGTTTAGGAGTCTATCATAATAAACTGGCAATCCACTTGTTGATATCTTAGCAATAATCAGGTTTGTGCTAGTCGAACTACGTGGTCTCTACGTGTATAACATAGGAAAGGATAATTTGGTTGATCAGCCCCTAAGGCCCCTAGGATAGGTCTTTAGATTAGTCTCTTGGTCAAAATCTCAAAAAACCCCAAAATAGTGGAAAATTTGAAAATCAAAACCAAAAATAGCCTCAAAACATTTCAAAAACACAAAAACATCAAAATATTTGAAAAATACATCCATCCCCATCTCATGATCACCTGCAATAAAAATACACTCATAATAAATCAATCATCACCCTCAACCTTTGGCGAAATAGTCGGAAACAAGTCTAGCAAGTTAAAAGTGAAAACTAAAACGTCAAGGTCTTAAGTCTAGGTCAGTATGTAAACAAGTTGGTCAACTCTTTGTGTCAGTAGCATATCATCCAATTAGTGCCAAATCAACCATCTAATAACATCATTTCCTAGGATGCATTCTTCCTACAATGGACATCAACATCAGGCATCACCATAGTTTAGTCTTGGCTAGCAGTATTGGAGAACATTAGCTTGTTTTTTTACTTTGTCTTTGTCTTTTGACTTATCTTTTTGTGCTAATTTTGATGACCTCTCGATGATGTCCCAAACAAGTGGATTTAGAGAAAAAGAAATGGGGAAATGATCATTATCATTTTATCTGTTGTGCTTGTTGGATATTCTTGTAATATAACCTTGGTCATATGTGCTTTGTTTGGGTATAGGGAAGATATTTTAGGTATCTTGTTGACCACATAGGAAGGCTTTCCTTTCTATGTTTTGGTCCGCTATATGTGGAATATCTGAACTTCATTTTGAACAAGGTTTCGTGTGTCAGGTGTGTCAGGCGTGAACTTCATTTTAGGTATCTTGTTGACCACAAAGGAAGTCAAATTCCATCACACTAGGTGCAACACCATCTTGGTTATTTATACCTTTATGCATTGTGCCTATGTATGTCATCAAACATAAGGTAAATGGCCCTTTTAAAGTCCCAATCCTTGGTAAGAAAATCAACATCATCATCTTTTGACTTGTTGGAGTCTCTTACATTCTTCTATCTTCTTTCTGCACTAACATGGTACCATGGTAGTTAAATCAAAACATCACTAATGCATCCACAAACAATCAACATACTACATAATGCATATCATATCATATAGAAATCATTAATCATACCACATGAATTGCATTTCATCATTGCATAATATAGATTGGTTATTCTAAGCATCTCATGAACCATACATTTTCATTCATTGCATAAGCATAAAAGGAACCATCACATATGCATCATTAACTCATATCATATACATCATCAAAGCATCCATTGCATCATCACATATACATCATAATATAACTCATTTACATCCATTATATAATCGTATAACATCACACACATATCATCCATTTGCATCATTTATATGTTACCATACCATGTACATCATATCATGTCATATACATAAGCATCATTAAATACATCAATACATAGACATCATTATAAAATGCACCATTGCATCACATCATGCACATCATCATATCATAAATGCATCACCATATCATATAGATTGCATCTCATACATTTTATCATCATCATCATCATCATGATCCATTAAGTATCATAATATAGATTTGTTAAGTCTAAGCATCCTCATATCATAACAGTTGCATACATCATCATAAAAAGCGCATAGAAAGATACTGAAAAATAAATTCATCCATAAACATTTGCATGATCATTGCATCACATAAAACCATACATTGCATCACATATAGTTGCATCGCTTATAGGAAATTAAATAACATTGCATCATGCATAAATAAAATAGATCATACATCACATCGAATCATCTCATATCATATATCATAAAAATAATAATATACTATCATGGTACGAGGATTAGGATCAAGTGTGTATCAATCAATATATAGTAAAATTTCCCACGGGGCTATCAAAAACGATCCCATGAAACGCAAAAAGAATCATGTCTCTGATAAAAAATAAGCTAACCCTACTAGTTTCTCCTCTCATCGGGTGACCTCTCTCCATGATCTTGTGGAGGCTAGTACCCTATCTGCTGTGAAAAATCTAGGACCTGGAATGCTTAGGGCATGGCTTGATGATAATGCACTTTGTAATAGTCGGCCTCTCGAACTACCTCCCTATATGCTCATAAACAAACTATGCTCCAGGAGGAGGATGTATCCAAGATATCGAGTTGTTGTTGATGACCTATCTCATGTGTAGCCTTGAGCTCTATAGCCTATCTTTGCTGAATGGCCTGGTCCCACTCAATCCTCAACTGATCTCTCTCATATGTCAATACAACAATCTAACCCTACAAACCCCACACCTATGCCAAAAAACTACTAGATAAGGGTGTCTCACTAATTAGGTGGTAGTGGAGGTCATTGGTCCCTTAGAGGTGGTCCCTAATCTCTCTGAGGTGGTTGATCCACCTATCTGTCCTAATCCTGTCGGGCTTGATCCTGGTCCTGTCTGACCTGATCCTGGTCCTATCTACCCTAATCCTATCTTGGGGGATCCTATCATACCCTGTCCTGATCAGGCTGCTGGTGTGGGCCACCTCCTTCCCAACCCCCATCTCCATCCTTGTCTCCTCAACCTCCTCCTTGGCCTCATCCTACCGATCTACCCCTGACTCTCCACCGTGCCAATGGTGTTCCTAGCACTGTCAATCTGAGTGGTGGACAAAACCAATCTCTATAGGCCTGTGTGGTGCCTATGTTGGCCTGGCCTTGATCATATGGCCATGGCCTAGCTACCAGTTGTTTGAAGCTCTCCACTGCCTCATTTGTGGGAATGTATCAGCCCCAAGTCATATCCCTCGTAGTATGCGCAAATATCACAATGTACTGGTCATCAGGTCTATCTTGTGGCTCACCAAACTATCTAAGTACTTGCCTAAGTAGGTACCGCTCCACCATCATATGCTCCCTGCCCTGCATAAGTCTATCTTGTCTTACAAAAAATAGTTGTTGGGAATCATCATACCACACTAGCCACCCAAGGTATGACCACCATTTGAACTCTCTCATGTCATCAATAACCCTCCCCCAATGAGGGATCTTGTGTTGTCTAGTGTGTGAAAAAGAGAGTCCTCTGCTATACCTCCAGATAACTAGGTCATCTGGATCCATATCGACTGGTGTAACTCATGGGTGGAGCACTGCAATGTGCTCCTAGGCCCAGATGTGAAGGAGTGTGACCCTAGCCCTAATGGCTCTACCATCATAGTATGCAAACTCATGTAGATCTTGGTATAGCGAGGCCAGCAACACTGGCCCCCATGCAAAGTATACTCTCTGTCTGACCATCTGCTCCCAGGAGAGCTCCCATCCTGGTCTAAAGTATCGGTCACAATGATCTGGTGCCACAAGTCTTGAAATGATAGCTGCTACAACTAGGCGGAATGGTGATGCAATAGGCCTGTAGTGCTCCAACTCAATCTGACCCTTGGAAAAAATAATTTGATTAAGGCCCATCACGTCATGACAGGAATCTCTCCTAGCATCCACATCATAGATGACTCTCTCTTTGTGGACTTGAAATCATAGTATGCGCTAGACATCCTCCATGGCCACTATCACCTCACCTGTAGGAAAGTGAAACGATGACGTCTCATTGTTCCATCGCTCTACTAGTGTTGTCATCATCCCTAAGTGTGTCCTCACTGGTAGTGCATATGCAATGTACCAAAGTCCAATTTCCCCCAGGTGCTCTTGGCGCTGCTTGTGAATACCAACTAATCTGCCTAGAATGGAGGATCTATGCTCACGTGAATGAAGAATCTCTATCTCATCTTGCATTAGGAAAGTCATGGCATCAAGTTTCATAAAAAATTGGGATCTTGTTCAGAGTTTTTCATGATTGAAACAACAAATGTGTCATTGTTTGCAACTATGGCACAGTTTGGAAGTTCCAAATTGCATCGTTGGAAGCTCTAAGCCTCCAAAATCTGCCACTGTGGCGCTGTTTGGGCGTGCCTTTGTTTAACCCCCTAAACCCTAATTTGCTAATTGGACCGTTGTATCACAATTCACATATGTGGTTCAATTTGGAGTTTGAACCCTAACTCCAAACTACAGCACCACATCACTATCCACAGGTGTGGTACAGATTAATGCCATGCGGAACCAAAATAAAGTTTGTAGTGGCGCTATACAGGACCGCTTGACCTAATTTGACTTTCTAAGCTATTAATGTGCACAAAAATTAAAAAATGAAGTTAGGTCAAGATGACATACCAGTGGTCCTATGTCGGGAAGCCTCTAGTACACTCGTACTCTCTCCAAAATGTTTCATGGAAGTGGTCGTTGTGCCATCTCTTGTAGGGGTCAGAGCTCAATTTTGTAGATTCTTTAAAGGTTGAATGTGAAAATGAATTGGAAGTGGTCCCCTGAGGCCTATTTAAGCCCTAAAACTAGGGTTTTTAGATCTTGTTTGGCCATCCAGCTAGGATTTTGGACTCCCGATCCTTTTTTTGCCCAACCAAGGCTTTTTTTGCATTGGTTTTTCATCTTTTTGTGCATTTTTGGCATCTTGGACCATTTCTAGACCTGTCGGGCACCTAGTCTTCTTTTTTCGCAAGATCACCCAAAAATTGAAATTTTTGTCTGATCTCTCGAGGGGGCAGTATACCAACATAATTCGTCCACTGGGACAACATTGGGGCATTTCAAAAATAAATAAAAAATTGGCTTTTGATCAAGACATGTTTATTCTTTGAATCAACACAATGAGTACTTTGCTTCAAAGAGGGGAAAAATGTAGACATGAAAAATGTATTGATCACACTTGATCCTGATTACCAACACCACTTTGTCTTGAATCATCCCCTTTGCTAATCATTTAATCGAATAACCCTGATTTGATTAAATTCATCGCCTTTCGTCCCTTGATTAAATAGATCAAATTTATCTAATTAAGTTGTCATATCCTATTAATTAAATAAATCAATCTTATTTAATTAATCCTCTAATCCCTATTTAATTAAATAATCCATTTTATTTAATTAAATATCTAAATTCATTCTATTAAATTAAATCAATCTTTATTTTATTTAATCTAACATCATCTCTCTTTAATTAAATAAGTCAAAATCTTTATTTGATTAAACTTGAATCATATTCCTCTCAACTTTGATTTAAATCAATCCAAAAATATAAATTAAATTGTCACATCAACTAATCTCCTATTAGTTTAATCAAACCTTGATTAGATTAATCTTAATCACCTAAATCCTCTAGATTTTGCAAGTTTCTTCTAATTTCCCTCAACATGGCATCAAAAGGGAATATTCCTCCACATTTGAAAATCCCTCCAAATGGATTTGTCCTTCCAACAAGGCATTCATTTCCTCTTACATGTCATTTTCCATTGACCAATTGGCATTTAATTCATTCCTTTCTCCCTCCAACATGTCATTTCATAATTTTGAAATTCCACCTAATATCATTTATTGTGCACATTCACCAAAATGTGTTCATCCTTCCTCCTCTCACATGTTGACAAGTTGCACTTGGCTATTGGATGTTGAATGATCCCACATTCCTCTATTTTTCTAATTCTTCCATCTTGTTCTTCTATAAATAGAAGACTCTTCTTCTCATTTTGGGGGACACAACTTAGAGAAAGGTTATTATCTTCATATTTAGAGAAAATTCATCCATTTCCATAGCATTTTTCCATCATCATGGCTAGGTTAGTGCAAATTTCATCAAGGAAACACATTGTTCATCATTATCAAGTGGATCAATCTTCATCAAACTTGCAAAGGAGTTAGGAAAGGGCCATTTTCCACATCAAAATGGCACCAATTCCCCCATGGGATTGAGAGTTTGCATGCTCTAATAGGATTTAATAGCTTTTCTTTGTTTGTTCTTCATTTATTTCCTATTTTGAGCATTGTAGATGAATTTCATGGGTAATCTTAGTTCTAACTTGCATATGTGACTAACATTGTGTTTGTTCTTTGTGTTTGTGCAGGTCTAGGATTGGGGTTCACAAGTGTAATCTCAACAATAGATGACTCTGATCAAAAGGTATAATCTCATTGATAAATGACCTCAATCAAAAGTATAAACTTCAACAATAAATTACTTCAAACAAAGATATAATCAACAATCAAACAATCAACCAGATCATAAGGGGTAATTCAAACCTAAGTGCTTCAACCACTAATCAAGTAAACAACCCAACCAAATAGGTTATTCTTGACCTAGGGTTTCAATCAAGGTAAAGTAATGTTCAAGTGAACATAAACCAATCACAAAGCTTCTCTTTCAAATAACTCATACATTCACTTGTGTACTATATTTTTATATCATTTGGAGGTCATAATCAACTTGCGAGGAGTTGTTACTTTTACACCCATAGTCCTCTCACAATATATTTTTGGCTACTGAAACTCACATCCTCTTTTAGAGTTCCATGAATAGGAAAGGACTTTTAATCAAAATAAGATAATAGCATATCCATAAAATACAATTATCAACCCTATTGTTGAATATTGATATAACCTTCAAGTTTATACCCTATCCCAATGGAAATATTCTCTTCCTACTTTCTAGAAGAAATAAGTAATGAATCAAGTAAAGTTTATCCATCAAGGTTTCCATAACTTTTCTACCTAACAATGATGGAATTTCTAGCATTCCATCATTCCCTTTAAATAACCAACCTTATTGTCCATGAAGGTTTTCCTAGCATTAAATCACTTCAAAGTAACACAATATAGTGTTCATTGGCTAAGCAACAACTATATAATCTTAACTTATATATTTCATAGTATCTGTGAAAGCTAAGATCTGCACTTGATCAAAGACTAACAAATATGTGGATATTAGTCAATATTAAACAAATGAAATAAAATCCTTCCCCATGAAAATCTTGAGCAATGTAAAGGAAATTATAACATTATCAAACTAACATGAAACTACAAGGAAAATAAACATGAAATCTATTTCTAAACTACTCAAACCATTATCCCATAGGGGTATTGATGCTACTTTGATGTGGAAAGTGGCCCTTTTGCAATCCATTATGATAATCTTCTTGATCCTTTGAAGATGACTTTGATGCAAAATGAGTATGAAATCTAAGCTAAAATGTGATGAAAATGAAAGTGATTTAGCAATGAATTTAGTAGAGTAACAATGCTTCAATTGTGGATCCATTTCAATTAGAAGAGGCTTCTACTTATAAGAGTGAAGGGTTGAAGAATGAGTGAAATTGGTGAATGTGGGATTAAAAGGAGATCCAATAGGAATGTGACACTTGTCACAAGGCTAATGGATGAAGGTGGAGCACATTTTGGGGAATGTGCATAGTTAAGAAGATGTAAGAGGATTGAATGCATATGGTTGAGAGTGTAAGAGAATGTGGGTGAGGATGTAAGAGAGATTAATGCCCTTTTAAGAGAAATGATTGGATGTAAAAGGGAGTAAATGCCTTTGTAAGAGGTATTTATGGGGTGTGTAAGAGGATTTTGGAGGGAAATTGAATGAAGGGGTAGTTGGGAGGAATATTCCTAGGAATATACTATTGTGAGGATAAATAAGGTAATTAGATAATTAAAAGAAAATGAATTTTATGTGCAACTTGGTTAGTTGACTATGGGTTGATTTAACTTTAGGGGAGTTAAAAGCTAGAGAAATGGATAATGATGATTCGGAGTTAATTAATTCAAAATTAATTAATTTGAAGGGATTAGGGGGTTTATGAAATTTGATTTATTAAATCAAATGAGAGGACTTTAGGGTTTAAATTAAATAAATTGATACATTTAATTAAACATGATGAATATTTGTGAGTAGGAAGTGAATTACTAAAATAAACTTAATTACTTGATTAATAGTAGAAGTGATGTTAATTAATCAAAATTAGAAGCATAATGTCACTCAGGCCTATTTGAGTTTCTACATTTTTCTCCTCTTTGAAGCAATGTGCCAGTTGTGTTGCTTCAAAGATTGATGCTGCCAAGATCAAAATTTAAAAAATTTCTAATTTTTTCAAATGCCCCACTGTCCCCTCGAGAGATTAGGCTAAAATTCCAATTTTTTGGGTCAAACTCATGACAAATATGCTTCATGGATGTATGGATGGTTATTTTATGAGATTCTTAGACTAACATATCTATATTATGATGACTATGCAAATTAGATGTTTTAAAGATGCTTAGAATAACAAGTCTATATTATCCTAAACAACTTAAATGATGATGCAATGCATGCGAGATGGATGATGTTTCCTATTATGATGATATGTATGAGTATGAAAGATGGGTATGCTGATGTTTTATAAATGTAGATAGATATTTTTATGAATTTCATGATACCATGTCAGCGTGAAAGAGGATAAAAGAATGAGAGGGATCAACCCTTGATTCCGAGAAGATGAAAAATTCCAACAATTCTATGAGTCATCAAGACTTTATTAGATTGTTGAATAGGACAACTAAGAGGGGGGGTGAATCTGTTTTCACATAAATTAACCTTTAATTCAATCACCAGAACTAATACTTAAAACTGTTAAGTGATTAATCATTAGATGCCAATGTAGAAACTCAAATTCAATGCATAAACACAATAACACCAAATTTATGTGGAAAACCCAATTAGTGAAAAACCATGGTGAGGATTAACACACTATAGATAATATCAAAACTAATTACAAAAGGGCTCACTTCCTAAAACAAGGCTCACTGCCTGAAACAAGGACTTACTATCCATAAGGCTACAACCTGGAGGGCTCACTGCCACAGAGATAAAAAGAAGACAAAGAAGACTTGCTATAGAGAGATTACAATCTCAATGCAACAAAGGATTCCACCAGAGTCACTTGATCAACTTGCATGAAAGATAGATTTCACCTTCTACTCATTGCATCCGGTAACTCAGCATTGAGATTCTCACTAATCTACCACATACAACTCACACAAAGTTTTTGAATAGCATCAAAGTTGCATCTACTCTTTCACTTATCTTCCTTCTTTTCTTTAGTATATTTTTCATTACTAGCTCATCCTATATTTATACTATCTCCAACCTTGAACAAGATACAAAGTCATCCATCCAACTTCAAATTCAAACTAGTTCAATGCCAAACATCCTAGGGTGGAATTAGAATGAGGGCGACCCAAACACATTCTTCACTAGGACCCAAAATAGATCAAACACACTTCATTAATTTTGAAGATAGTACTTAACACACGGACGACAAAACTAGTGTAAAACACATAGAACAATTAAGCTCATACCTTCCAAAAACCAAAAATATCTTCAATGCAATTAGAACATCTTAACTCTAGAACTGAAAGTCAAAAGACTTCATCAAGGAGAAATCCAGACCAACAACTTTTCTCCTGGACCTCAACCAAAACATAGAAAAACATAGTTCACAACTGGTGAACACAACTCAAGCTTCACAATGAATCAATAGCCAAACATCTATATATAGCAACCTTCAACAACCATGACCAACATATATGAACCGCACGAACATAAGGGTGAATACTAGAGCAACAACTGAATACCTATAAACTTCCTTTAATAGAATTTTCTCAATATTCTCAACATATATAGCCAATAGTAACTAGTAGATAACTAGTTTACCAGTTGACATCAATGACAACACTTTCATTCATTTCTTCATTTTTGTAACAATCTCCCCCTTTGTCATTAATGGCACCAAATGATGTGAAAAACATCAAAGACACCATACTAGATCTGAATATACTTCTCAATATTTTTCTTTTTGCTTCTCCCCCTTAGAAGATCATCTTCCTCATTACCTACTTTCTCTCACTAGCTTTTTCTTCTTTTCACATTCTTTCTCTCCCCTTGTGACATCAATGAAAAAGGAAAAATATATGTTCATTGAATCTTCCTTTGACATGAAAATAGAATACTCACAATCACAACACTTGAAACTACCTACTCCCCCTGAGAGGTAGCCACCAAAATATTGGTCCAAAAAGATAGAATCATGAATCCATCAGACTGATGCATCTCCAAATACATATTGTAGACACGTAAAATATACCGATTGACATTGTGCATCTGATCTTGACTACTAACATCGTTTCATCCTGAATCATCCCTTGGTCTAACCATTTAATCAAGTTTCCTTATTTGATTAAATTCATCAATTTCCCTCCCTTAATTAAATAAATCAGTTTATCTAATTAAGTCTCTCTCTTTTGTTAATTAAATCAATCAATCTAATCTAATTATCCCTATTGAATTAAATAATTAATTTTATTTGATTAAATCTCTAAAGTCTATCTATTAAATTAAATAAATTAAAACCTTATTTAATTTAATCTAACGTCATCTCTTTTAGTTAAATAAATCAAAATCTTTATTTAATTAATCTCTTATCACATTCCTCTCATATTTGATTTAAATAAATCGTAAAATCTAAATCAAATAAGTCACATCACCTAATCTCCTATTAAATTAATTAACCCTTGATTAATTTAATTCTAATTCATGTCCCATCCTCTAGCTTTTCCCACTTGCACATGAAAATAGATTTAATTGATTTATTAAATCCTCTATGTTCCTCAACAAGGCATCTTTTGGAATATTCCTCCAAGTTTGAATTCAAATTCCAAGTTGACGTGTACATCCAACAAGGCATTTAATCCATCTTACATGTCCTTTTCCTTGAGCCAAGTGGCATTTAATGCATTTTCCCTTCCCTCTTGCAAGTCATTTCAACAAAATTCAAATTCAAAAATAGGCATTTATTGGCACAATCCTCAAAACTTGCACATCCTCCATCCACTCATAGGTTGACAAGTGGCATCTTGCCATTGGATGAATGTTAGTCCCACATTGCTCAAATTTGGACATTCATCCATCTTGGCATTATGTAAATAAAGAGCTCATATCCTCATTTCATCATCCACAAATTATACAAAGTTACCATGCTCAAATATCTATCAAATTTCATTCATCATTCTTGAATCTTCGCTAGGATATGTAGGTTTTTAGCTTGGAGCACTCTTCAACATCAACAAAGTGGATTAAATCTCTTCATCACATCAATCTTGCATCTTAGGAATTGGGAAAGGGCCAATTTTCACATCAAATTGGCACCAATTGCCCCATGGGATCATAAGTTTACTAGTTCAATTAGGATTCAATCTTTAGTTTGTTATTTTCATTGTGTTCTTATTGCTTTTTTCCTAATTTGAACTTGGTGAATGGATTTCATGGGGAATCCTTGTTCTTGCTTGCAATCTCTAACTTAATGTGTTTGTTCTCATTGTTTTAGCACTGCTGACTCTCCAGTGTCGCCATATAGCACTGCTAGAAAATCAAACTCTGATGCTTTAGCCATCTCACCTAAATTTTTTGAATTTAACTTTTAAACAGTGATGCTGAGAAAAAGTGCAACACAATTGAGCTCACTGGTCTAGGCACATAGTGCCACTGACTGGTAAGCAGCGCTGTACAACATAGCAGAGAAATCAAACTGCGACGTAGTCACGGGTTGCGTCGTTGGTAGAGAGTTGGATCAATTGAAAATGAAACAGGGAGAATCATGAAGATGTTATTTTACAAAATCAAAGTGTTTTTAAACAATTTAGTGTTTGTTTAACACTTTTAAGAAATTTTCATCTCTTTTTTCTTAGGACACTAATTTCATTGGGGTTTTAAAAGAAGAATCTTTTCAATTTTTGCAAAGGGTTTAAGATGAACATTAGGACTACAACTTACTAGAGTTTTTTTTTTGGTTAACAATTGAACAAAACAACTCCCATTTGTCCTTTGGTGCTTTAAAAAGAACTCATAATTGCTTTGTGGATTTAAAACTAACATGTGCAACTTTGTATTTCTAAGGGCTTACTTAAACTAACTTCATTGAAAAAGGACATATGCACTTCTCTCACGCTTTATAACAATCTTGAGAATCAAAAGGTCTTTTTTGTGATTTTAGGTTAAGATAAAGCAATCACCTCCACACTTCCTTTTGGGTTTAAAATTGAACAAAATATTGTGCGAGTGTGAGTAGAGCATTATTACGTACATTCTCTCTCTTTGTTGCAAACAAAGATTGATCGAGTTACAGATATTGTCTTCATTCACTTTGGTTATCTTAGAGGGCCTGCCTTGGGGAAAAAGTACTCACCCAAGGGAATGACTCAACCGGTAACACTCTAAAGCCAAGAGTATTTCCAACTGGGATATAAATGTGGGTATTGGAATAAACGCCAATATCACGTAGTTGGCTTTGACAAGATGGATCCGAAAGGGGACTCTTGGCATATGGGTCAATCTCCATGAACAGAAAGTCCTAATTAAAACCCATGTTTTAGAATTTCCAAAATCCTTTGATCTATTTGTTGGTGCAAGAACGGTCGTTCTGAAGCCACCCCACACTTTAATGGTCTTTTAGTAGAAATGGAAAGCATGCCATGGGAGTTTCATGGGTGTTGATGCTTGGCTGCCCCAATTGACGTTAATGAGCCATGGAGGGGAGCCAGTGGGGTCAAGCATCTAACCATTCGCTAAAGATAAACATAGTTGGACTTGTCCAAGTGGGAATCCAATAAATATTGTCTTCCACATCCATAGGGTTGTACTTATTCTTGGTTACAAAATTCTTTTCTTGTTTGAAAACATCTTGGAAACAAACACTTAAACTTCATCATCAAAATTTCAAACCCTTTAGGAGACAAATACAATTGACTCAATCCATATGTTATTGCTTTCCCTTGGGATTCTATCCTTAGAGGTTTCTAAACATTGGATTACATCTCAATTTGTCTACTAAAGTTAAACAATAGGTAACCCTTGCCTTGAATTCATCGAATTTCCACATAACATATTTTGTGGGATTTGAAGAAATTAAGACATTGGACATCTATCTTGAAAATATAATCAAGAAAGTGTTTGTGGTAAAAATCAATTCACTAATCAAGATGAAATCAATTGAACCCCCCACACATGTTCTTGTGTATCTTTTGTCTTATGGTCTTTTTGAGTAAACATTGATCTTTTTGGTTTGAAGGGAAAAGCATGTTCTTCAAAACCTTGGCCTTATAAAAAATTCCTTCTTAGGTTCATTTACAATCAAAATCAAACACTTCATCCATTTCAAACATTTATCATCCCATCCCACCAAACAACTTTAGAGCTTTGGAAACATCATTCTAGACTTGGGTAAATCATCAAAATCAAAATCACCTTATTTAGTTAGGTGTATGCATCCTTTCTCATACATTTAATTGAATTAGCAATCCTTTAAACAAGTTCATCCTAAGATCACATCTAACATCTTAGGGTTTACAAGTCCATTATCCAAATCCAATCAAAACCAATCAAAATCAAATCCTAAGGTCTAGCATTGATCCAAAGTTCCTAAGCGTTCAACACTCATATCATTCACCCCTTTCATCCTTCATCTCATCATTGGTCCTAAACATCTTAGAGGTCACTTTTGCACCAAGGGAAAAACACAAGAGGAACATGGAATATAAAATGATCCATACATCATGAGTAATCCAAGTCAACCAAACTGTCAAAACCTTACAATGCCAATTGATCTTCAAAACTCACATTTATACAATCCGTACATAGGATCATTATCTCCCACAAGCCTCAATGGTACAAAAAATGTGAGTATTCCTAGTCAAAATTTTGGAACACCTTTCTCGATGGTAGATTTAAATCCAAGTCCAAACCTACAAATATATCAACCAAACACTCAATGCATGAGCCTTCAAATGAACATCATCCCACCAAATCCATACATGCCAAATGAGAATATACCAAGTACAACTATACCAAACATGAACATTTCAAATCCACACTTGGTAAACTTTTGGATAGATATGTTTGCAAAACACACGAATATTGTTCAAAATCCATCACACCCATATGTCCCCCTCACCTTTCATAATGGCCCATCATCATCATCACCACAAACCTCTCTCCCAATGACCTCACAAGGAGAAGGAGACATATTTGGACTAGGGGGAATTTTTTATCAAACATCATCATTTCCCCAAGGGAGCATGCCAATCACTTTCCCCCCACTCCTACCCTTTCCATTAACATCCATATCACCTCTCGATTTGGGGCTACCTTCGCTACCACTGTTCATCCAAAAAATCCCTCTAACCATCAATCAAGGCATCATGCCAAATCATCCCCCCTTACCATCGATATCGCAACAACAGATGGCGACCATCCCTATAACACAAGCAACCAACACATCATCTATCATCCCTCAAAACATGGTCTCTCAAAGACCAATCACATCAATTACACCATCCACCACTCAAATCATCAATTAAACTATACCTCTTATCACCACAATAAGCACTATTCCAAAACCACCCCCACCCAAACCAAACACATCAAACCAATATAGCATTACATTTCAAGCCACTTAGCAGGCTGCTTATCAGAAGGCACACCAACAAAACCAAAATTGAAAGGTTGCACAACTAGCTGCTCAACAAGCTGCACAAGCTACTCAAGTTGCCCAATCCACACTACAAGCCCAACAAACACAAACCCAGGCCCAAGTGCAAGCGCAAGCTAAATACCAAGCCCAACAAGCAAATTTTGTTCAAAATACCAACAAAATAGTAAGGACTCCATGTATCAATCCAAGTAAACGATCACTTGATCAAGATCTATCGATCAACAAACACATGAAAGATGTTTTTACCTCATCCAAAGATCAAATCAACATACATCAAGAGTCACTTTTTGATCATGATAAGAATCCCTTAACAATTTCCAACAATGACCCATTTCAAGGAGTGTTAACATTATTTGATCCTATAATCAACAATCCATCGACCAATGGTCATGTTGAAAATGTATCTACATCACCTAACAAGTTAGAGGGAATATCTCAATAATTCATTCCAAAGCATGATCAACGTCTTTCACCAAGCTCTAGCAATGGTCCTTTCCAAAACATGTTTTTAGATATCCCTAATAAAGATATCCAAGGATCCTTTGAAACTAACCCATGTCAGGAACTTGATCCAAAGCATGTCGAAAGCAATTTTGAAATCATTCAAGATCAAGAATTTGTATCTTCAAGATACTACAATAATCTAATGGACACTCTCCTATCTATGCAAGATGATCATATCCATCTAGTACATACTCCTCCATCTACCCATGAGATGCTTTCTAGAGATGGACACATAGATGATCTTCATTCAAAACAAGATTCATTTACTCCTATAATTATTACACAAAGAGAGTAGGTTATCAATTCCTACGGTCAAACTGAGTTGTCAACATCAGGATCAGATATATCCCAAATTCAAACTGAGGACATCATGAATGAAGATATCCAACATTATCCACTCAAGAAAACATGTCAAACATAACAGGATATTTCACAGTCAACAAAGCAGCAAATTCCAATAACATCATCTATGGTGGTCATTTATCAGAGAATGCATTCTAAACAAGAGCTCTCAGAATAGGCGGAATCAAAGCATGAAGGTACTACTACCACGATACTAGGGGCAACTTCATCTCAAGCAAACGTCAACATAGGGAGCATGAAGAATCCTTATGATGAAATCAATGCCAATACTACAACCAGTCACATCATGAATCTTCTTCCACCCATCACCCCATCCATGAATTGGGACCAACGTCAAAAGAAAAAATTGACTCAAAGCACGAAGAATGTTATCAAAGAAAAAGAAGCTAGAAAGCATAATGGACAAATCAAATACAAATGGATACCAAAGAATACAAAGAAAGATCATCCCTATCAAACTCCATTAGTCAAAAAAACTATGGGGAAAAACAAAAAAGGGAAAAGTATCCATCAAGGATGTCCAGAAAAGAAAAAGTAGGCTTTTCAAGTGACATACAAAGTGTATCAAGTAGTTGGTCCTAATTCCATGCACACTTTCATATCCACCAATCATTGCTCATCTTCCCAAGTTTGGAGAGTCAAAGGTTCCAAACTATCAACCAATCCATCTCTTATCCCTAAACACACTCCTCCACACATGATATCCAATTCTCAAATTGACCATGTATTGGCAACGACCCTTCATCATAAGGATTATGAAGGAACTCTATCGCGATGTGCGCACATTGACAGAGTTAAACCCGGTATCATCGAAGCAGATCAAGAATCTAAAAAGTTGCATTTAAGTGCACATATCTTGGAAAAGAAACTTCTTTAGGCAAGCTATCAATGGCACATCATGATAGAAGCATCTACATCAATAAGACCTTGTGGTGTAGCATGAGCTTTAAATCTTTCATAGAAAGAATACAAAAAAATTGAAAAATATGAAAATCCAAAAAAATCAAAAAATCATGAAAACAGTAAAGATAAAAAATTGTCCTCTAGTGAAAACCACTACGGTGGCACTTTGGATAAGTACCATGATGAAAACCTAGAAAATAGGTGTCATGTGTGGAATTGCGCATCTACGTGCACTAGTTCAGGTGAAAGCGTCTCATCCCATCCGTAATAAATCCAATATTTCATCCATCTCATCCATAATAAATCCAATCATCCATGAGAAATTTATCCAATCCATGTGCATATGTCTGCATCCATAGTCTAAGTCATCTTGATCTTGAAAAAAATTGGTGCACACTTTATGCTTGCATATGGTAAACATCTTGACATGGGCCATTTTCATTTGATCTTATCCTAAGCAGCATTATCTGAGCTATGAAGCACTATCCAAATGAGCTTTCTTGATCCAAACACCTTATCTTATCACAAGATAATCCATATCCATCCATCCATACACCTATCCGAGCATCCATCCATGACATTCCATACATTGCTAGACACTGGGGGCAGATATTTACATCTTGCTTCTAGAATAAATCTTGATCTATATCCTCCAACTTATGTGGCGATCCAAACATTGGAAAATGTGAAACCAAATTGGTCAAAGCATTTGTGATCCAAAATCCATATCACTAGCCCATGGCATATTTTGACAAGAAGATGTTCCTTATCAGGCTTTATCTTTCATTGAACATCAATCCAAATAATTGCTATTAGTCACATCTAATTTGCACTTCAAACATCACATCCAATCATTTGAAACATCTTTTGTTCCAAATCAAGCTTTAGCAATCATGATCAATCAAATCCAATCAAAAAATCATCATCTTGGGATATCCATCCTAATCCTTGTGTTGCTTAACACTATCCTTGCGTTGTTGTGTATCCTCAACAATGTTATCATCATCATCAATCCATCAATTCGATTAGTCAACCTTAGATTGGTCTTTCAAAAAAATCTGAAATAGATCACTGATATCATCACACATATCCATATCCAAATCATCAAAATCATGTGAAAATCCAAAACTTTCAAAAAATTAAGAAAATCCAAAAACATTCATAAAAATAGAAAATGTCAAAAACATGGTTATCCGAACTACATCGTCTCTGAGCTTAAACATATGCAAGGATAATCTTTGATCAACCCCTGAGACATCAAAATCCAAAAACATTAAAAAAAAAAAAACCCCAAAACATTCAAAAATCAAAAAATCAAAACATTTGCAAAATCCCAAAAATACCAAAAACAGCCTCAAAACATCTCAAAAAGATCAAAAACATCCAAATATTTGAAAAAAAATCCATTTGTCTCATCTTGCTTGCACCCGTAATAACATCACTCATAATAAATGATCGCCATCCTCAATCTTTGGTAAGATAATCAGAAACAAGTCTAGCAGATGAAAAGTGAAAACTCAAAACTTCAAGTCTCAGGTCTTAGTCAGTACGTAAGCAAGTTGGTCAACTCTTTGTGTCAATAACCCATCATCCAATTGGTCCCATATCAATCATCTTTTAGAACACTTTGGATAAATGAAATGACGTGTTTCCATCTACTAACATGTCCTAGGATGTATCCTTCCTACAATGGGCATTATCTTTTGGCAATAGTTTCGGTTCTTATCCTTAGAAAACATCCTCTTTTGGTTAGCGGTATTGAAGAACATCAGCTTGTTTGTTTACTTCGTCTTTATCCTTTTGAATTATCTTATTGCGCTCATTCCAAGGAATTCTTGATGATATCCAAGAAGAGGATTTAGAGAAATAGGAATGGGGCAACAATCATTATCTTTTGTCTGTTGTGCTTGTTGGACGTTCTTGTAAAATAACCTCGGTGAATACTTTCTTTGTTAGGTATGTATGGAGGAGGTTTTGGGCAACTTGTTGACTATTGCATTGATAGGTTATACCTCTTCGTGTTTTGGTCTGAGGTGTTTGAAACTTCTAAAGTGCATTCTAGCAAGGTTTCTATATGTCAGGTGTGAACAAGGATACTCCTATCTGTTTGTCGAGTCAAAGTCCACCATACTGGGTACAACGCCATCCTGGTTTTCTATACCTTGATGCATCGTATCATGTGTGTTATCAAACATAAGAAAACTGGCCCTTTGAAAATCCTAATTCCTCGGCAAGAAATCATCATCATTTGCATGTTCATCATCTTGTGTCTTGTTGAAATGACTTCTTCTCTTCTTGCTCATCGCACTAACAGGGTACTATGACAATTGATCATCATCATCATCCTCATCGCCATCGATCCTGCATCCACAAATCATTTGCATATTGCATCAACATATCATATAGGAAACATATGCATTGCATTTCCATCATCATATAAACATGTTATTATAAGAATTCTTCATAGATAAGCACATCCATTCTTATTACATTGCATCACATTGCATTCATCGCATAAATCATTGCATAACATTCATTTGCATAAGCATTTCATAATCATTTTCACATTACCACCTATTGCCTAATCATACATAATAGGTACATAAGCATTATAAGATAATCCATTGCATACATACTGGCATAACATCATAACATCATCTCACACATTGCGTTCATTTTACATTATCATATCATTGCATATAGTACATCACAGTAAATGCATCATAATCATTACATTATCTTTTAACATGTTTAGGATAATATTTGTTATTCTAAGAATCTTAAAACCGTCTCATTTGCATCATCATATAAAACACGACCATTGCATTCACATTGCATTATATCATCTAGTAAATAGCATCGCAATCATTTTTTGCATTTCATTAATCATTCTACATCACTATAAAAATAAATAGAAACAAAAAAAATCCATCACATGCAAAGCATACATCCATCCATAATCATTTCATATATAAGCATGATTCACATCATTTCGCATATACACCATAGATCATTTCCATATCATTTTACACATTACAATTCATATCACATATCATCATCATAAATGCATCATCATATACCATCAATTCACATCTGCATATCATAAGCCAACACCATAATATAGATTTGTTAGTCATAATCATTACATAATGCATTCATTATCAAAAGGAAAAGCATCCATAAATGCATCATATAAACATCATTACATAGCATATAGAAGTAGAGTCATTCATACATGCATAAATAATTGGTACACATCACATCGCATCAAAATCATCATCTCATATATATCATCAATAATATAATTGTCATAGTACAAGAATAATTAGATCACTGTACATGTATGTAATTTAGTACAAAAAGGCCCATTGGGCTATCAAAAAGGATCCCATAAGGCACAAAAGTATCATCTCGATCAACCCCCATGTATGCTGCCCTTGCCACTGTCACCATGACCCTCTGCTGGTCTGTGGCTGGTCCGCTGTGAGTACTCTGAGACCCATGCTGCTCTAGGTACAGCCTCATGATAATACATCTGATAATACTCGGCCTCTCTGACGGCCTCCCGGTAAGACCTAACGGACACTGTAGCCTAAGAGGAGGAGGCTATCATACTATCTAATTATTGTCTCTGGCCTAGCTCTATAGCTGCCTGTAACTCTGTAGCCTGTCTTTGCTAGATGGCTTGATCCCTCTCAGCCCTCATCTGCTCTCTCTTAGCTCGAGCCTGATCCCTCTCAGCTGTCACGGTCTACACCTGGGCCTGTAGTTGTGCAATCAAAATATCCCGGGCATCCACCTGTCCTACTAGCTACCTTGTAGGCTGTGCTCGTGGAGGTTGTATAGAAGGCTGATCCTCAACCCCAACCCATGGTGGTGGACCTATTGGCACCTGATGTTGGTCCTGCATCTGTATGTTTGGCTGATCTGGCTGCACTGGGGGCCCAACCAGCTGGTCCTGTCGTACATCACCCCTCCATCCTCGTCCTCCCAATTTTCCTCTAACCCTCTGTTGATCAGGGTTTGCACCTGGAATAGTCAATCATAAGGAAGGCCAAAACCAATCCCTGTATGCATGTGTTGTGCCTAGATCCACATGCCCCTGATCATAAGCCCATGGCCGAGCTACTAGCTGCCTACAACTGTCAACGACCTCCGAGGCAGAAATATACCACCCCCATGAAACCTGTGTCATGGTACAGGTGAAGATGACCACATAATCATCATCAGGATGATCCTAGGGCTCACCAAACTAGTGTTGCACATGCCCAGGTAGATATCTCTCAATCATCGTATGCTCTCGCCCCTGCATGTAGCAGTCCTAGTGAGCAAAGAAAAGCTGATCTGCATTGCCGGCCCATCTGGGCCAACCAAGGTATGGTCGCCATGTAAACACCTACATCTCATTGAGGACTCTCCTCCAATAGGGGATCCTGTGCTCACCTATGTGTGTAAAGGACACACTAGCTCTGTAGCACCATACGAGGGGATCGTTTGGCACCATCAGAACTAGAACAATGCGTGGACATAGAACAACAATGTGCTCCCACACCCGTACATGGAGAAGTGTCACAGCTGCTCTGAGTGCTCTGCCATCCATGTAGAAATACTCATGCATATATCTGTATAGTGAGGCAAGAAGAATAGGACCCCATGCAAAATGAACTGGCCTATTGCGGACCATGCACTCCCAATAGAGTCCCCAACTGGGACTGAAGTATTAGCCTCATCTTTCTGGGGAAACAAGACTCAAAATAACTGCTGCAACAACCAAGCGGAAGGGAGGTGCTAGGGTCCTATGTCGCTCAGGCTTGATCTGCCCCTCACAAATAACAATCTCCTCTATGGAGAGGACCCTGTGGCAGGCATTACACCCCTCATCCATATCAAATATGTCTCGCTCTGCCATCTCTTGGCAAGTGCTGAAATCATCCCCAGGTGGGTGTGGATGGGCACTACATAGGCGATGTACCACAACCCCATATCTCAAAGATGATCCTGATCTCTATCACTAAGATCCCACAGGTAATCGAACAAATCCCGCGACTTGTGCTCTCGAGAGTAGGGCTCCCTCCCCGCGTCCTGCATCAAGGAAGGTCACCATGTTAAAAATTTTGAAAAATTCTTCGCCTAGCGTCCAAGAAACCACTCTAGCGTCGGAATCCTCACAGTTTGATTTCAAATCAAGCTCTGACACTAGGGCACAAAAATTCGAAATAGCACTGCCATGGTGCACTTTCCCTCCCAACGGGGCACTTTGAGCAAATAAAAGATTGTTGTGTTGCACTTTGCAAATCACCCCATCGGGGATGAGCTCAGCGTCAGAGTTTTCAAACTCCAAAATCCGTCGTCGTGATGCAATATCATACCTAGCGGCATAGTTTGATTTCTAAGTGGTGCTATATAGCGCCACTGCAGAATGACTGACTTTGAAAGAATTAATTAAGCACAAAAAATGAGAAACAGAGTTCAAGTAGGGATCACTTACTGGGGCCCCAATGTTGGGCGGCCGCTGGTACATCCGAACTCGACCATAAATGTGCATTGGAAGTTGTTGTTGTGCCATATCGTCAGGAGGTCAAATCTCAAATCTTAAGGTTGCTAGATGGCTATGTGTGAAAATGACTTGAAAGTGACCCCTCGATGCCCTTTTAAGCTTGAAAATTAGGGGTTTTTCACCCTGATTCGCTATCCTTCTAGGGTTTTGGACCCTCGAACCTAGTTCTGTCCAGTTGAGGCCTGTTTTACATCATTTTATTGCATTTAGACACGTTTTTGGCCTCCTGGAGCCTTTTTAGACTTGTTGGGCACCTTGTCCTCTTTTTTCTTGAGATCACCCAAAAATTAAAATTGTTGTCCAATCTCTCGAGGGGGCAATATATTGGCATGTTTTCTCTTGCTAGGTAGTAGTGGGGCAAGATTTTAGAAAGTGATTTTTTTGGCTTTAATCAAGATCGTTTATTCTTTGAATTAACGCAACAAGTGCATTGCTTCAAAGAGGGGAAAAATGTAGACACGTAAAATATACCGACTGACATTGTGCATCTAATCTTGACTACTAACATCGTTTCATCCTGAATCATCCCTCGATCTAACCATTTAATCAAGTTTCCTTATTTGATTAAATTCATCAATTTCCCTCCCTTAATTAAATAAATCAATTTATTTAATTAAGTCTCTCTCTCTTTTGTTAATTAAATCAATCAATCTAATCTAATTATCCCTATTGAATTAAATAATTAATTTTATTTGATTAAATCTCTAAAGTCTATCTATTAAATTAAATAAATTAAAACCTTATTTAATTTAATCTAACATCATCTCTTTTAATTAAATAAATCAAAATCTTTATTTAATTAATCTCTTATCACATTCCTCTCATATTTGATTTAAATAAATCCTAAAATCTAAGTCATATAGGTCACATCACCTAATCTCCTATTAAATTAATTAACCCTTGATTAATTTAATTCTAATTCATGTCCCATCATCTAGCTTTTCCCATTTGCACATGAAAATAGATTTAATTGATTTATTAAATCCTCTATTTTCCTCAACAAGGCATCTTTTGGAATATTCCTCCAAGTTTGAATTCAAATTCCAAGTTGACGTGTACATCCAACAAGGCATTTACTCCATCTTACATGTCCTTTTCCTTGAGCCAAGTGGCATTTAATGCATTTTCCCTTCCCTCTTGCAAGTCATTTCAACAAAATTCAAATTCAAAAATAGGCATTTATTGGCACAATCCTCAAAACTTGCACATCCTCCATCCACTCATAGGTTGAAAAGTGGCATCTTGCCATTGGATGAATGTTAGTCCCACATTGCTCAAATTTGGACATTCATCCATCTTGGCATTCTATAAGTAAAGAGCTCATATCCTCATTTCATCATCCACAAATTATACAAAGTTACCATGCTCAAATATCTATCAAATTTCATCCATCATTCTTGAATCTTCGCTAGGATATGCAGGTTTTTAGCTTGGAGCACTCTTCAACATCAACAAAGTGGATCAAATATCTTCATCACATCAATCTTGCATCTTAGGAATTGGGAAAGGGCCAATTTTCACATCAAATTGGCACCAATTCCTCCATGGGATCATAATTTTACTAGTTCAATTAGGATTCAATCTTTAGTTTGTTATTTTCATTATGTTCTTATTGCTTTTTTCCTAATTTGAACTTGGTGAATGGATTTCATGGGGAATCCTTGTTCTTGCTTGCAATCTCTAACTTAATGTGTTTGTTCTCATTGTTTTGCAGGTATTAGGATTGGGGTTCACACACATATTAGTTTATGAAAGGAAGGGAAATAACCCCTAACTTCTCCCGAAGATACTCAAAAGTATCTTTAGGAAGAGCCTTCATAAATATATCTATAATCTGATAATTTTTCAGAACATATTCAAGCTTGACTTCATTCTCTATGACCTTCTCTCTTAAGAAATGTTAATTGCACTTGTATTATCACAAAAGATAGAAATGGGATAATCATATAACACAGTGATATCTTTCAATGTTTGTTTCATCCATAGAACTTCTGTACAACAAGATTCAACAACAATATACTCAGCTTTAGTAGTAGAAAAAGAAATTGAATCTTGCTTCTCACTCAACCATGCCACCAATCTACATCCAAGAAAGAATACGCCACCACTTGTACTCTTTCTGTTATCTACACATCCAACCCAATCTACATCTATATATGCACTAAGTGTAAAGTCAGTATCTTTAGGATACCATAATCCATAATCCAAAGTTCCATTCAAATATCTAAATATTATTTTAACTATAGCAACATGTGTTTCCTTTGGATCTTCTTGAAATCTAGCCACAAGACAGACCGCATGCATAATATCCAGTCTAGTACCTAGTCAAATATAGTATTCCACCAATCATATATCTATAATTTCTTTGATCAGCCTAAGGTGAATCATCATCTTTACCCAATTTGCAACCAATCACCATAGAAGTACTTACTGGTTTAGAACCATCCATCCTAAATTTCTTTAACGTCTCTCACACATACTTAGACTGTAAAATAAAAATTCCTTTCTCTATTTGATTAATCTATAGCCCAAGAAAAAATTCCATCTCCCCAAACATAGACATTTCAAATTCTTTCTGTATTTCTTCTGCAAACATCTTGCACATCTTTTCATTTCCTCCAAAGATAATATCATCAACATATACCACTACAATCAAGATTTTTTCATTTTCAATCTTAAAGTACAAATTACAGTTTGTCGTAGCTTTATCAAATCCTTGCTGAATCAAATACCTATCTAACCTTTCATACCAAGCTCTAGGATCTTTCTTCAATATGCACACAATATCTAGTTGATCTATCAACTAAAATCCTTCCGGTTGTTCCATGTAAACTTCTTCCAACTCACCATTCATAAATGTTGACTTAACATCCATCTGATTGGCTTTGAAATATTTATAAGTAGCCAATGCCAAGAACACCCTTATAGCTTCCATTCTTGCTATTGGGGAAAATGTCTCCTGAAAATCTATGCCTTCTACTTATCAGTGGCCTTTATACACAAGCCTTGCTTTGTTTCTAACAACTTATCCATTCTCATTTAACTTATTTCTAAATACCCATTTAGATCCAATGATATTTTTATTTGTCTGTCTCAGGACCATTTCGTAAGTCCGATTCTTCTCAATCTACAAAAATTATTCTTTCACTACTTCCTTCCATTGTTCATCTTTACAAGCTTCACTTATTGTCTTAAGCTCAATCTCAAAAAGTAAACACAAATTTACTTAAGTGGCAGCTTTGCTTCTAGTTAACACGCCTTTTGTCTTGTCTCCAATAATATGATTTTTTGAATGATTCTTTTGTAAATATTTCGGTGTTCTAGGGGATATCACCAGATAATTTCTTCTCTTTCATTCTTTTCATCCTACTTTTCCTGCTCATCTTTATCCCGTTCTTCCACAATTTATTCTATTCTTGCACAGTCATGTTCATCAACACATATCCATCAATATCAACAAAGTTCTTCACTATTTCATCAACCTTCACATTCAAGCTCTGTACAATATTTCTCGTTATTTTATTGAAACATTTGTATTCCTTTCTTTTAGTAGAGTATCCAAGAAATATGCCTTCATCACTTCTTGCATCAAACTACCTAAAGTTTCCTCATCTCTTCTGGTATAGCATTTGCTTCCGAATACCTTAAAATATTTAACTGTAGGGATCCTTTTGTGCCATAGCTCATAGGGAGTATTTGTACGGTTTATTCTTTCTTGAACTCAATTGAACACATAAACAATAGTATAACTTCTTTCTAGTAAACTTCCTATAATCCGGCTTTAGTGATCATTGATCTAACAACCTCTTGAACTATTATATTTTTCCTTTCAACAACTCCATTATGCTGAGGATTTTTTAGAGCATATAATTGTCTCTTTATTCCATGCACTTCACAAAACATATTGAACTCATGGGAGGTGAATTTTCCACCTCTGTCAGATCTCAAGAATTTTATCTTCAAATTCACTTCATTTTCAACCATAGCCTTGAATTCCTTGAATTTTTCTAATGCATCTAATTTCTCTCTAAAAAATGTAACCCATGTATATCTAGAATAATCATAAATTAAAAGCATAAAGTACCTTTCCCCAAGTAGACTTTGCACTCTCATAGGACCACAAAGATCTGTATGAACTAAATCTAGTAGTCCAGTAATAGATTGTTCTTTTGATCTGTAATGATTTCTTGCTTGCTTCCCAAAGTGAAAATTCTTGTAAATAACATTAACAGGATTTATAATTCTTGATAAATCTCTCATGGAATAAAAAAAACTAATCCTTTCCAAGTTATCAAAATTCATATGACACATTATTTTATGCCATAGCCAAGTTTTATTTATCTGAGTCATAAAGCATCGTCCATTAGCACCCTTAAGTTGATAAATATTCCCTTCAGATTTCTTTCTTGTAGCAATCAATGTTCTACATTTCACATTTCTCATCCTTAAACACAAGATCATATCCTTTTTTGCACATTTGACCAACACTCAACAAATTGTGCCTTAAACCCTTAACATAGTAAACATCGTCAATATGATGCTTTCCATCAAAACTTACTAAACCTATCCCACATATTTTAGCACTAGTATCATATCCAAACATAACCAAGCCTCCATAATATTTCTCAAGCTTAAAAAACTTACTCTTGTCACTATTCATGTGATGTGAGTAACCACTATCAACTACCCAAAAATTATTTTCTTATTTAGCATGTAGGGCAGAGATAATTGTACCTTCATCTTTCTTCGTCTCCTTCTCTGGAGGGCTTTCCTTTACCTATTTTCCTGAATTAGTAGAAGTAGGTTCATCCTTAATCGCCAAGAACAAGCATTCATTGTCATCTGGATCTTCATATTTTGAATCTTCATCTGAAATACTAGCATTCTCATTCACATAGTAAGCTATGTTAATCTTCTTTCCTTTCTTTTCCTTCTCATATCTTTGTTTATTCCTCTTAGCTCTTTCCAAACACTTTGTAGCATAATGACCTATTTCTCCACAACTACAACATTTAGAGGGAAACTTACCTTCATAATTCCTAGAACCTTTTCTTATTCTTCTTACAAATTTAGCTTCTATTTCATCAAATTTTTCTTCATCCGAATCTTTAGCTTTTGTAGCTTTATAAGTAGTTTCTGATTTGTTTCCATTTCTTAGACTTGGCTTCCTCATCTCATAATATGTCAAGAGTCCTAACAACATATCATTAGTACAAGTCTTATAATCTATAGTTTGCTCAATATCACTCACCTTCTCACTATAAGCATCAGGAAGAGTTCTGAGAATCTTCTTTACAAACCTGGTTTCATCTATAGTAGCACCAAGTGATCGCATTCCAACCACTACTTCATCCAGTCTATGTACATAAGCTTTAACATTTCCATCTTCGGACATATGTATAAGATCAAACTGTGTTTCCAAATTTTTCAATTTCACCTCTTTAACTCTTTCATCACCATCATGCGCTCTTTCCAAAGCATCACAAACTGTCTTAGCTGTCTTCAGATTTTGAACCTTAATCAACTCAGAATATACTAGATTATTCTTCAAGATGAACTTCACCATATTATTTGTTTCATGTGCTCTGATTTCTTCAGGTGTAATCAGACCATTATTAGTAGGAGTGTGAGGATTCTTGTATATTTCTCCACATTATATCCACAATACTCGATATTCTTCCATCAATACTTTCCAGATACCATAATTAGTTCCATCAAACCTCGGATAATCAAAGACCATTTTTCCAACCATCACAGACCTTCCTCAAGAAGTTAATATCTTCACCAAGGAACCAAGCTCTGATACCAATTTTTGAATAGGACAACTAAGAGGGGGGTGAATTAGTTATCACATATTTTAATCCTTAATTCAATCACAAGAAATACTTAAAATTGCTTAAGTGATTAATCATTAAATGGCAATGCAAAAACTCAAATCCAACACATAAACACAATGACACTAGATTTAAGTGGAAAACCCAATGAGGGAAAAACCACGGTGAGGATTAACTCACACTATAGAGAATATCAAAACCAATTACAAAAAGTCTCACTGTTTGAAACAAAGACTCATTGTTTGGACTCATTGTCCACAGGGCTGCAACCTAGAGGGTTCACTACCATAGAGATACAAAGAAGACAAAGAAGACTTGCTACAAAGAAACTACAACCTCAATGCAACAAAGGATTCCACCACAATCACTTGATCAACTTGCATGAATGATATACTTTTCCTTCTGCTCTCCACATCTGGTAACTCAACATTAAGCTTTGCACCGATTTTCCACACACAACTCACACACACTTTTTGAATAGCATCAAAGTCGCGCCTGCTCTTTCACTTATCTTCCTTCTTTTCTTTAGTATATTTTTCATTACTAGCTCATCCTATATTTATACTATCTCCAACCTTGAAAAAGATACAAAGTTGGCCATCCAACTTCAAACTCAAATTAGGTCAGCACCAAACATCCTAGGGTGGAATTAGAATGAGGGAAACCCAAACACATGCTTCACCAGGACCCAAAATAGATCCAACATGCTTCATTAATTTTGAAGATAATGCTTAACACACATTTGGCCAAACCAGTGTAAAACACATAGAACAATTAAGCTTAGAACTTCTAGAAACCAAAAATATCTTCAATGTAATAAGAAAATATTAACTCTAGAACCACAAGTCAAAATAATTCATCAAGGAGAAATCTGGACCAACAACTTTTCTCTCAGACTGCAACCAAAACACATAAAAACATAGTTCACAACTAGTGAACACATCTCAAGCTTCACAATGAACCAATAGCCAAACATCTAGATATAGCAACCTTCAACAACCATGACCAACATATTTGAACCAAATGAACATAGGGGAAAATACATGAGAAACAACTGAATAGTTGTAAACTTCCTTTAATACAATTTTCTCAATGTCCTCAACATATACATCTAACAATAACTAGTAGATAACCAGTTGACCAGTTGACATCAATGACAACACTTTCATTCCTTTCTTCATTCTTGTAACATAGATATGATGATGAATAATGGTGATATTTTACTTATCCATGGATTGGGGATATAAATGACACAACTTTCCTTATGTTTGATAACACACATAGATACGATGCATCAAGGTAAAGATAACTAGGATGATGTGGTATCTAGTGCAATGGACTTTGACATAGCAAATAGATAGGAGTATCATTGTTCATACTCAACATACAAAAACCTCACTAAGATGTATTTCAAAAATTTCAAAAATATCAGACCAAAGCATGGAAAGACATAACCTAACAATATAATAGTCAACAAGTTATTCAAAACGTCTTCCATACACACCTACCAATGCAAGTATCACCAGGTTATATTACAGGAACATCCAACAAACACAACAAACAAAAGATAGTGATCAATTCCCCATTCCTTTCTCTCTAAATCATTTTGATTATACATCATCGAGAGGTCATTGGAATGAGCACAATAAGATAAATCAAAAGAAAAGATCAAGTACACAAACAAGTCAATGTTCTTCATACCTCTAGCCAAGACTAAACTCTAGTGATGTTTGAAATTGATGTCCATTGTAGGAAAGACGTATCCCAGAACATGATGTTATTAGATGATTGTGAGACTAATGGGATGATGGGCTATTGATACTAAGAGTTAACCATCTTGTTACCTATTGACCTAGACTTAAGACCCTCACGTTTGAGTTTATACTTTTTAATTTTCCATACTTGTTTCCGCTTGTTTTTCCAAAGGTTGAAGGTGATGATTGATTTATTGTGAGTGGATGTTTATTGTAGGTGAGCATAAAATGGGATGATGATTTTGGGTTTTTTGAATGTTTTTGGTATTTTGAAATATTTTGAGGCTGTTTTGGGATTTTTGAGATGTTTTACAAATGTTTTAATTTTCAAAATTTCTAGTGCTTTTGAGTTTTCTAAGATTTTGACCAAGAACCTAACCTAAGGACCTATCCTAGGGGCCTCGGGGGCTGATCAAAGATTAGCCTTGCCTACGTTATACATGCAGAGACCATGTAGTTTGACTGACATAGACTCATTTATTGATGAGATATGAACAAATGGACTGCTAGTTTATTATGGTGGACACCTAAAGGACCTATACTAGGGGCTTTGGGGGCTGATCAAAGATTATCCCTTCATACATTATACATGGAGAAGCCTTGTAGTTCAACATGGTAACTATGTTTTTGACTTTTTCTATTTTTGACCTATTTTTGGATCTAAACATGTTTTGGATGTTTTTGGATTTTTTGATGTGTTTAAGAAAGGTTTCAAGGATATACATGAATCCAATCCAATGTAGGTATAGGGAAATTCCCCTTGCGTGATGTTATAGACTACCTTGATATAGGCAGGATAAACTAACCTTAGGAATGTGCCAAGTAGTACTAGGATGGAACATGATACATACACAAGATCAAGCCATGATGCAGACGTAGATGGGTGATGGAAAGAACAATGGAATGCGATGGCTGAATGCGATGGAAAGTGATGTGGAACAAGCCGAAG
>VDFB02281492.1:616591479-616793488 GCA_007258455.2 Sequoia sempervirens | reverse complement strand
GGGTTATTCTGTAGCTGTCTGTAACTTGCATGTGTTGTAGAACTTGGGGATTTGAGATCCTCTACATGTACGAAGCTCCATTTTCTGAATAATAAAATTTTTCTTGTTTGTGGGTAATTTTTTGTGTCTCGGGCTGTGCACTCATCAATACTAGTATATTAATATATATTTTTGTATATATACATTATTTGATATGTTAATACACATTCACATATTCTCATATTTCACATATTGATGCATGCATATATATATATGCATGCATCAATATGTGAAATATGAGAATATGTGAATGTGTATTCGTATATCAAATAATGTATTTTATAAACATGTGAATTTAGAGATATATATACATATAAACATATTACATTATGTGTATACATAATATATATATTGAATATATATGATAATGATTTCTATAGCGCTGAATTATTTATATTCAAGTGTATAACATATTAAACATAGTATATGCTAAGTATTGTGTGCAACATATAGATAAAGGGAATAACACTTAAGTTGAAACAACACATAAACATAAGTAATGTTTAAAGCATTTTAAATGCTAAGTATTATGATATATGGGCATCACTAGGTGAAGCACATACTATCTAATGCCAACCTATGTGTAAGATAAACAACCAAGACTAGGTCAAATGCAAAGGAAAAAGTGAATACTCACACACAGGAAGTTTTGACTTGGTCATTAAAAAATGATCAAAAGAAAAGGGTGTAAAGAATATTATGTGGCACCCACTTGTGAATAGTATGAACCTATTAGAAGTCTAATTTGCAATACAAATTTTGGATTATGAAGCAATATGAAATATGTGAAATGGTCAAATGTGAAGCTAGTCAAAGTAAGTCGACCTATAGAAGACATTAACCTTGCACTTCTGATTGTAATTATTGTTGTCCATTTGAGTAAACAACTCATTCTTTCTAGTGAAATTTGGTTGTGCATGTGTTTACTATGCAATGTTTTTAGCTACCACATTTTCTTTTTCTTGCTAAGTTGAACCTTTTTGGATTGAGCGGTGTCATCTTTGATAGCTTTTTTCTAGCTTGTAGTTGCTCACATTTTTGTATAAATAGAGGTGCTTTCTCCCTCAAATGGGATGCATTATGCACACTTGATGCTTATTTTTTGAGTTGTTACTTTGATTTTTTGAGTTTGAGAGTTTGTGAGAGGGTTTTGAGAGTAATTTTTTGAAGAGAGGAAGAAAGATAGTTGGGAGTTGAATATTGATTATGGAGATGGCTAAGCTAGGAATCTAATTCGATCTTTCGAAGCTTTACATATACAGGCATGCTAAATTCTACTCTTTTATGCATTTTATGTTTTCAAAAGATTGTATGACTTTGTTTGTCCTATTTGGAAAGTAAGTTAGTTATTCTAATATGATTTGGTTATCTTCTTTGGATAAGTATGAAAGATGTTTGAAAATTCTAGTTGTTAGAAAACCTCAATGGAGGGTTATATGTGTATACTCTATATACATTGGAGTATGAATGTTTATGTGGATATTGTAGATGCTCAAATAGGCCTAACTGACATTATGCATCTAATTCTATTTAATTAACATCACTTCTACTATTAATCAAGTAATTAAGTTTATTTGATTAATTCATTTCCTGCTCACTAATGTTCATCATGTTTAATTAAATAGATCAATTTATTTAATTAAAACCCCAAAGTCCTCTCATTTGATTTAATAAATCAAATTATTTAATGATGATATTGCTATCAGGATTCAACCGTGTAGTTTCGAGTCAAACTCATTGACCCATGTTTCATGAGTAGTGGTTCAACAAGAACCCATCTCTCATGATATTGAATGGTCCACTTAGCACTCATTGCATCTAGGTGATGCTCACAGAGGTGAAGCACTGGTCCTTCCCAGGAGGTCACCCATCCTAGTACTGCTCCAGCTCAAGCGTGCTTAACCAGGGAGTTTTCTCCAAGGTTATTTAAGGTTATTTAAGTCATAAATACCTCCTACTTATCAAATTATTTAAGTCAAATGTCATAAACCCCCTAATCCCATCAAATTGATTAATTATTTAATTCTGATTGATTTGAAAACCTCCACCATGTTTTGCATCAAATTGGTATCAGAGCATAGGTTTTGATCATTTGAAGGAAGGAGGTTGAAGTTTGAAGAAGGAAAAGTTGTAATTTGAAGGGAACAAGATGCCTCCAAAAGGAAGTGCAGTCATTTCTAGGGAAATAAGAATGATGGAGTATCAGAAAGCTATTTTAGCCAGACTTGTAGAATTGGAAACAAACCAAAGAAGAGGCCGCTACAAATGAGAGTGACTGAGAGGAAGAGGAAGAGGGTGAGAAGGAAAATCCTCAAAGAAGAGTCCAAGGTGATGATAAGTTGGACCCTCATGAAAGAAGGATGGTTAAGATGATGAAGGATGTCAGAGGAGATACTACTGAGGTGAAAACAAAATTTCCTATGTATGGTGGGAAAATAGATAGTGAAGAAGTGTTAGATTGGATTGATGCACTAGACAATTATTTTGAATACAAGGAGGTAGTAGATGAAAAAAAGGTGAAGTTTGCTAAAACTAAGTTGAAAGGCCCTGCCCTAACTTGGTGGAATTATGTCTAGGAAGAGAGAGTGAAAAAGGGAAAATAAAAAATCAATTCATGGGACAGGATGGTGTCCAAAGTGAAGAGTCAATTCTTGTCTGATGACTATGCAATTCAAACATTCAGAAAGTTGTAAAATCTTTAAAAAAAGGAGATGGATGTCATGACCTATACAGAGGAGTTTCATAAATTGAGCATTAGAGGAGGTCATGTTGAGGATGAAGTTGAGAAGATAGCAAGGTATATGAATGGGTTGAGGTTTAATATACAAGATGAAATGAGTATGGCCACCCCTAGAACAATGGAAGAGTTCTTTCAATTGGCTATTAGGGCAGAAGAAAAGTTGAAGAGAAGGAAGGAGAGACAAGGTAGATGTAGAGGTAGCACCCCTAGAGGAAGAGGTTCATTTTCCAACTCAACGCAGTCATATGAAAGCCAAGAAGATGTAAGAAAGGGCCAAGAACAAGAGGTAGATCAAAGAGGTGGGTTTAGAGGTAGTGGATAAATTTTTAGAGGTAGATTTGGAGGAAAAGGAAGAGGTTCAAAAGGATTCATAGGGAGATGTTATCAATGTAATAAATTTGGACATCAAGCATGGCAGTGCAAGGTAGATCAAGATTCTACTTCACATGGCAGTGAAAGAAGAATCAATTGGTGTAAGAAGAAGACAATGAAAGTGTGAACTCAACACCACAACATGCTACTCTAGAAGTTGGAGAATCACTAATGGTAAGGAGGACACTCATCAAAGCATCAAAGGAGAAGGAGCCATCACAAAGAATGACACTCTTCAAAACCACTTGTAAGTGCATGGGTAACGTATGTAAAGTTGTAATTGATTTAGGGAGCACAGATAATATGGTTTCCATTGAAATGGTAGACAAACTTAAGTTGGAAAAAATACCACAAGATACGCCTTATAAAGTTTCTTGGTTAAATGAGGGTCAGTATGTTTTGGTGAATGAACAATGTTGGGTTGAGTTCAATATAGGAGGGTACAAAGATAAGATTCTATGTGATGTGTTGCCTATGGATGTGTGCAATTTGCTACTAGGGAGGCCTTGGAAATTTCATAGGAATTTAACGTATGATGGTAGGAGGAATACATATGAGATTGAAAAGGATGAAATCTCTTTTACTTTGACACCATTGATAGAAGATGATAACAGGAAAACTAAGCAAGCTAATGTGATGATGGTTGGTAGGAAATAGTTTGTAAAGGTAGAGGAAAAGAATGATAGAGACCTTGTAGCCACTTCTAACCTTGAAGGTACTGAGATAGCAGCATTGAAGAATGATTCAATTTTAGAGGGAAATGATATTGAGTTGGTGTCAAAATCTGATATGTTGAAGGTCAAAGATGAATCGATGTTGCAAACTCAAGGTTGGCTTAAAAGGTATGTTGATGTGAAGTTAGAAGAGGTGTTCTATTCATTGTTTTTGAAAGAGGACAGTGGTCATTCAAAGGTTGGTAAATATGAGGTTGGTAAACCTAAGGTTGGTCATTTCATATTAGAGGTTGGTAAATCTGATAAAGCAGTAGTTATAGGGGCATAATATTAGATGGAGGAGATGAAATGAAAAAGTGAAGAGGACAAGGGTAAGTTGCAAAGAAAGGTGGGAAAGTTCAAGCATGCATCAAAAGTAAAGAAGAAGATAGTTCATGACAACGATGGAAGAGGTATGCTTGCAGGTATAAATTAAAGTTCAACAACACTTTCAAATGGTGAAGGAGTCAAGGATCAATCATCAAGCAAGTCTTTGAAGTTGGATTGCATCCAAGGTGCTAAGGAGTTCAACAAGCCAAAAGACAGTGTCTATTTTCAATATTTGGTTCATTGGAAAGGATTTCCAAATGTAGATGTCACTTGGAGGTCAGATTATAATGTGATCAAGCATAATTTTGTGTTGCAGCATGGTCCTCAAGGGACTTGATTCAATTTTTTGCCCCGGAGTATGGTACAAGAGCACCTAGTTGGTTTCATGCCTGCATGAGGTAATTTTGTCATTTTTGGTTTTGGTTTGTGTTTTCCTTTGTAATAAGGTCATTTTGACCATGTCACATGTGTATTGAGTACTTTTTAGGTTTCTAGGAGGTTGGTGGGGTCAAATTGTTACATTTTGCAAAAGTTGTCATGTTGCAAAAATGCAAAAATGGGAATATGAAGGGTCAAAAGGTGAAAATAATGTAAGAATTCAATTTTTTTTGGTTGGGGAGGCTTGGGTGTGTTTAAAAGGAATTTTTGTACGTTGGGAAGGAGGTTGGAGTTTTTAATTTTGAATTTGAATATCAAACATTATACTTTTCTTGTGTTTTTCATTGTATTTTGCTGCTACAAAGGTTTGTACGGCCCCATGCAGGTTGCTAATGATATATGTTGAATTGGATTTGATGCTAGAGTGAATATTCTCTCATTTCCAATTGGTTTTGTCTAATTTCATTGGCTTTGGAGGGATTTAGAACCAAATTACAAAAAACTTCCTGGAAACCCTGGTTTTGAGGGTTTGATAGAAGAAAAATGAATTTGTGAGCCATTCCACCTAGTAGAAAATTCTATAACTTGGTGGAATGGAAGATTTAGGTGTATTTTTTTCTTCCATTTGGTTTATAGGAGCAAGGGAGATAGGTTGATAAAGGTTTTTTGATGCCCTAGTTAGTTTTCTTCTTGTTTTTAAGCAAAAGTGATGCATAGAAGTAGGGTTTTGTTGAAGAATTGTTAGGAGACCATTCTAGATGGTGACGAATGAATGTAAAAACCTAATTTGATGTTTCTAAGGTTTTGGAATTGAGTTTTTTAGTGTGGTAATAGGATATCATTGTTTTGCCTTGTCAAATAAGCTTAATTAAGCCTTGTGAGAAGCATAGCAATAGAGATTTGAGGGTTGCGTTCCAAAGAAACCCTATGAGAATTTGAGGTATGTTGTGAAAGAGGAAAATGGGTATCTAAATCTATAATTGGTTTCTAGGTGTGATGTTAGGTTTGAAAATTTTGCTTGAAAAACACTGTTTGTTATGCTACAAGCAAGATTGAAGGAATTGTGGGAAAACACCAAGTTAGGGGTTTCAAATTGGAAAGATTGTTCAAATTTGATTGAATTGTTTAAAATCAATCAAATCAAATGTAGAAATCTCCTGATCCACTCCAATTAATTAATTTTGAATTAATTAATCTTAAATCACCTTTCTAATCATCATTAATAATTCCTCTAGCTTTTAACTCCTCAAGAGTTAAATCAACCTATGGTCAACTAACTAGGTTGCACATGAAAATAATTTCTATTAATTATTTAATTCCTCTATTTTAACTCAGCAAGGCATATTCCAAAGAATATTCCTCTCAACAACCTCTCATTCAATTTCCCTCCAAAGGTTTTTAAAAACCTATCACATCCTCTTACATTTACAATAAATTCTCTTACATCCTCTCAAATATCAACCAATTTCATTCAATTCCTCTTACAACCTTTCAAATCCTCAACCAATTTCATTTACTTCTCTTCCATCCTCCACTCACACATTTCCCAAAATGTGCTCCACCTTCCTCCAATACAATTGTGACACTTGGCACATTCTCATTGGCTCCCATTTTATCCCACATTCACCAAATCCTCTCATTTTTCAACCCTTGGCTTCTATAAATAGAGGAATCCTTTTCACAATATGGATCCATAACTTTGAGCTTTATCACTATAGGCATTTGAGTTCATAGCAATCACCATTTTCATGTCATTTTGAGTTCATTTCCATTACTTAGCATTATTTTCACACTTGGATCATCAAGCTTATCAATTGGGATTGGGAAAGGGATTCCTTTTCACATCAAAGGAGCACCACTCCCCCTATGGGATTGAGGTTTGGTTAACTTAGTTGATTACATGTTTTCTTGTTTGGTCTATTTCTAGTTTTTATCATCTTTTCATCTTTGTTCTTCCAAGAATTTCATAGGGAACACTAGATTGAGCTTTCTAACATGTTTGACAAGTGTTTGTTGATTTTATGTTAGCATGTGCAGGTTTGGTGTTCACATAAACTCTATTTTTAGTTGTAAACACCTAGTTTTATTCTTTACTTTCTGCATAATGAAATCATAAGTGTGCTAGAGAGTATTTTTTTATTTGCAAGAAAGATTCTATGGTGGAAGTTTAATTATGACAATATATAAGAATCTGTTATTTTCCTATTGTGTTTTGAATCTCTTATTACAATCTACATATCTGCTTTAATAACTATGGTTATATATACATACATACATATATGTGTGTGTGTGTGTGGGTACATATAACAATATGTATATGTATATATATCAGAGCTGGTGTGTGTATAATGACAAACTGAGATTTTCATGAATTAACCTGTAAGACATGGAAATTAGTTAATGATTTCATAAAAAATGGAATAGTATTACTTTTATATTTAGTAATGTATGACATAAGAACAGTAAAGCATAAACCCTAACTATTGCATGTAAGTAGATATAAAATATTAACAGATCAAAATTCATGTTAAAAACTAGTTGCATATAAAAGAAATAAATTACATGTCAATGATTTATATTATGGTTATTAAGCATGTAAAGTTGAAAGAATGAAAGATGTACAATTAAACATTTGCATGAAAGAAAAGAGTAATTGTTTATTTTATGATCATTATACATATTGTCTTTTATTTATGTACCGGGTTTACCTTCTGAGATAGGGTGTCAAAAATGGGCTAACAGAGAAGGTTGATCCTCTTTTAGGGATCTACCAGTTACTTCTAGTGCTTTCGCCAAATCCATGTGTTCATAGAAATAGATGAAATTTACCTAGAAAGTTTATTTATATGTTTCTCTACCATATCCTAATAGTAGAGCATTGCATGTTTATGATAGAAATGCATGTAGATATATTAGGATTGCACTAGGATTCCCTCCTGCTATTTCTTTTCAAGTTGTTAGGTACTTTATGCAAAGTCAGGTATTCTTTGAGTAGGAAGAATTCTGGGGAAGCGTAAGCTTTGTGGTTGGGAAAAAAAGTGCCTTAGCCAGGTTCTTGTTTCTTGAATTGTGGATGACTATGGGGGTTGGTGACAGTCATAGACTGTATTGTATATGTCCTCACATTATTATTGCATCATTATTTGTATTGTACTTTCAGATTGTATAATTATTTGACTTCATGACATGAGAGCCTAAGTTGTGCCTTTATATATTGTTTATCATGTTCTTTTACCTAGATTATGCACTATAGATATGAAATGTGTTATGGCATTTATTTATCTAATGTTGTTACATTTATATTTCATGTTTATGAGATATTGAGTTTCTATTTTACTTTTGTGAGGTTGTTTTGGGTCACAATCCTTACAAAAAATATGAATCGATGTAAAATTTTGGCATTTCATTATTGATTTCCAATATATCTAACCCTATAATTTTAGGTTATCATTCCAAATGGAGGCATGATTATTTTTTAGGGAATTGCCACACTATTAACTCAGCATGGGAGACTACATGTTGTTGACTATTTTAAGGGCTAGAATAAACATTATTTTAAGACTGTGATGGATCAATAACCTAGGAACAATTGAGATGAACTTCCATGAGATGTTCATACATTTTTATAATATTGCTAATTTTTTAGGTTAACATTAATGAGGTATTCAACACAATGTAGTATTAACCTAGGTATTTAGTTTATTTATGTATAATATTTTATTAAATACAATGTTAAACATGTATAATATTAAATTTAATAATAAATAAGAGGAAGTTATTAAATCTATTAATGTTAAATTTCAAATATTATATTTGAGGTAGAAAGGAAATAATTATTTGAGATAAACTTCAAAAATGGCTTAACACCCTCCAAAAGATTATTGGTAAGGCCTTGTAACTATAATACACTCTAGGAGGTACCTATGTAAAAAATAAAATATGTGCCTACACACACCATGTCTCTATATTCACCACAATCCTTGGACAAGGTAATCCAACGTATACTTTGTACCTTGAGTTAGATTCACTCTATGCACCTTCTCCTATGCTCATAGCCTACTTACAAAACCACTATATTTCAAGAGTGGCCCTATATATATATATAGACACTATTGGAAAGAGACACTGCAAATGTTTTTTGGTGTTGTCATTGATGTAAACCCTTGTCAGCTAGTCGATCCACACATTGCAATTTTCTCATACTGGCAGACAGATTGAAGATCAATAGTTATCTATTTAGTTAGAATAGAGAATCCAGTAACTTTGTGTTCTTTGATTCATATGTAGATTTTTTGTTATTATTTTATGTTGTGGATCTCAAGAAGTATTGTTTGATGGATAATATGTGTTATCTGTAAATATTGGCTCCTCATATAAATTTTGGTGGAAGTTAGAAGGTTCAATGAACTAATTTCTTGTTTATCAGTATATGGAAGTTGACTTGGTGAATTTGGTGTGTCGCAGATATTTGAGGGATTCTTGTTTAAGTATTTTTGTGTTTGATCATTTTGATTTGGGTCCTCACTATGTTGTGGCCGACTCTTAAGGATGTGCATTGAATGTTATGAATGATTTGAGTTGACAGTTTGTGAATATTTCTTATTTTGTTGAGGTCGACTTGAAGTGATTGAATTCTTGATGGTGAATATATATAAGTGGTTGATTATATCATTTTGGTGTGTGTTCAATGTGAGTTGATGTATGTTGCAAATGTTAGAAGGTCAATAGAGTGATTATGCATAGTTTCACTTGTGCATTAAATATTTTGGGTGTGAATTGAAGCATAACAAAGCAGAAGAGTAGAATCAATCAGAAGGTCCTGAATTTGATTGTTAAGCCTCATTGGAACTGTAATTAGGCATTTGTAGATGCTACTCTATCAATTCAAATCCTTGGAAGTATTCCAAAATTTTGTAAGGCAGTTCAAGCCTTTCTATTTTTGAGCAGTGAGCTCTATGCAGTGTGCCTGAATGCAAGTGCATTCCCATTTGTAATCCTTTCTTTTGAGTATGCTCAAAACAATATTGTGGATTGACCTCCACTATGGTTTTCCCCCTAACATGGTTTCCACGTAAAAAAATCTATATTATGGTGTTGTGGTTAGTTGTCTTATGTGCATGCATCTTTATTTTTATTGAATGTTATTAGCACTTTAAGAATCAAATTAATAAAGTTAAAATTTGCACAACATTGATTCACCCCCCCTCTCAGTGTTGCTTGACTCCAACACACACACACACATTATTCTCATTTAAGTCTCACTCCAACACACATTTTTTTACTTTTATAGGGTTTTTAACATTTTAACTTCTTTTTCTAACCTAAAGTAACTTTGTTTTATCCTTTTGCTTTACATATCTCTTTAAATATTAAATAAATAATTATTCTTTCTTTCTTAAAATTCTTTAATAAAATTTTGATTTTATTTTTTTGTGTAATTATCAAGGATAAATTTAAGAAGCCCCCCTCAAGAAAAGATATAAAATCTTGGCGAATTTTTGGCTTTTCAAAAAAAATATTGATTTCTATTGGTGAATCTTTCCTTTTTTGAAAAATATTTATTTTATTGACGATTTTTTTACATCACCAAAATTTTGTTGGAAATCTTGGCGATTCTTGGAAAATAATCATAAAATTCATTAATTATGATGGAAAATCCATCTATTTAAAAAATAATAATTCTTATGGAAAAGTATGGGAGGGTGGAAATGATCAATGGGTTTAAGGGGTAGAGTCTATTATATTTACTTGCCACCATTGATTTAAAATATAATCTAATGGTCATCATTGTATTCCATGAGGTAAAATGTACTTGCAATGTAATGCTCATGGAGCCATAAATCCCCATGAGCATTACATCCTAGCTACATTTTACCTTGTGGTATACAACAAGGGTTGTTAGATTATATTTTAAATCAATGGTGGTAGCTAAATATTAGAAATATGACCCTAAAAAAACTAATAATTATGATATACCATTAGCAAATTAATTTAGATTTCTACTAAACTTATAGAATTTAGGCAAATATAATCTAATCATGTATCAAATAGTGTGGCAAATTTTTGAGTTAAAATGTTTAATAAAATAAATTCTTTGGCAATTTAAATAAGACTAAAATAAAATTTTGTAAAAATGTGGAGATTCAAGTTGCATTACAACTTGAAATATTAGCCAAATTTGAATTCCAAATTTCAACTATTGTCCAATTGGTGAATATTAGCCACTAAAAAACCACTATAATTATTTTCATGGGAAAATAGTCACATAACAATTTTCACTTTAAGAGTAGGAAATTTGAACTAAGTGTATTGTCTGCAAACTATCCACAACTAGTAAGCTCTCACAAAATTGAAAATATGCTTAATAAGGGCCCACATACAAAGGTTTTCCTTAGTTTTTCCCATTACAAGTGCAATATTCAAAGGGGCATAGATCACTTGATCCACAAGATATTATAAATGGGCACTGATAATTTTGGAGGATAGTCTAAAAGGATTCCCTCCTAAAGGAGATACTAATTATGTTTGAGGGTACAATCCATCATTCCTCCCTTTTCTTTGAAGGTAGACCAAAATCTCAAAGTGGTGGAAGAACACATTCAACACCAACATGAGGTACTCTCAAGTCTCCAAGAGAAGATGGAAGTGCCACATGATAAGATTAATTAACAACTTGATCAATGCATAATTTTGACTTATATAGAGTTATTAGGGCTTTATTTGAAGGGTATAATCATATTGGAACTCAAGGGAATTCCTAGACACAAACCAAACAATTGCAAACAAGGGAGATTGCTAAGTATCTAATCAAGTGGAAGAATTTGGTTAACAAAGATGCAACAAGTGAAGATGAAGCATCCATGGATCATCAATATTGAGGACAATGATTTTAAGGGGAGGGCTATGCTTTTATTCTATAGCATGCATTGGGATATGTGATAACTTACTATGGGCCACATAATCCTTAATTGAGTCTATTATGAGTTCATAAATATAATTATAGTATGCTAAGTTGTCTTCATTGGGATTAAAACATGAATATTTTAATGATGCCTAAATGTAGGAGGTGGTGAGTAGTTATCAATCATAATATTGTTAATTATGTTGTTATTGAATACTTTTAGAGGCTTTCCCCCTCTAAGTGGGCTATTATTGAGTATTTACAACATATTTCCTATTATATAGCTCTTTTGTACAAGTCATTTCATTACATAATATAAAGGCATTGAAAGCCATAAGAAGATACACCATATTAAGCTTCAAATTATTTATTCCCTATCTTCTCTTCATTAGAATCTAAGGAGAGTGGTTATGTATTCACCAATCATTGCTAATAATTTTCTCTTCTTTCAAACAGACTTTGTCTTTATTACAACATCATAATTTTGTCAATGGTCTTACAAATTAGTGATTATTGGGGCTATTATTAACATGTTTTGAATTAAGACACTATCAATGTTGTTAGTGTCATGCTTCCCTCCTACCTCTATGATATCTTATTGTAATAGATGATTCATGGATTAAATTTTTAATGCATATTGCTTAGACCACTTTCAAATTTTAAGTAATTTTATCGCTTCCTTGACTTCAACAATATATCCATGTAGGTTTCTCCAATTTTTAAGGTGGTCAATTTTTTATTAAATTACAAGTCTCATGGTTGGTGTCCACTTACTTTGTTGCTTGTGCAATTTTGTGCACTTGTCTAGTTTTGTCATAGCAATACTATTCAACCTTGGTGCAATTTAGATGATCCTTCTTAATGATCATATAAATTTCATTATCAATAATACTACATATAAGTTTAGGCTTGCACTATTTTAACAAATATTTAATAGTCCTCCATTTTTCATTTTAGATCAAATGAACTAATAGTCCTCCATTTTTCATTTTAGATCAAATGAAGTTATCTTTACTTCTCTCAAATTTTAAATAATTTATAACAAATAGTTTTTTTTTAAATGTGTAAACAAACTTTTTAGGTATGTATATGTGCATGTATGGATAGATATATACATAAACATATACATTTGTAAAGATAAATACATATATATCTATGTGTGTATAAATGTATACATATGCATATATGTATGTATATGTATATGTATACATATATACATGTATGCATGTATGCTTGTGTATATACATTACATGTATATACATATGTTAAATAATATGTAACAATTTGATTAGAGTTTAAGTATAATTTTTTGAGTTCGTCTTTGTTGATCCATTATTTATGAGTAGTGTTTCATAAGAATATTTCTTATGACCATGAATGTTCTATTTAGCATTCATCGTATAAGAGATGTATATAGAAGCAAAACAACAAAACTTTCCAAGAAGCCACCTATCCTAGGACTACTTTAATCCAAACACATTTAGCTATAAAATTTCTCTCACAATCAAAACAACTTAATTGTAGATTGATGAAATTTAACTTGCAATAACATTATCTCCAATATAAAAATGGATAATAATGTGTTTTTATGAAATAGGATTTTTTTAAATAATAATTTAATGTTTTTTTATCAAAACTTTGAACTAATGAGGCCACAATACGGGGGGCCTCATCCCTTGGCATGAACACACTACATTAATATTGGTGGTTGAAACCTCTGAGCACATTGGTCAATAGGGGCTTTAAGCTCGTGAGCAAAATGACCCAATAAATGCCCTACAGGGATGTAAGGCTTGCAAGCTTGTTAACACGTTGGCCCAATAGAGATTCAAACCTTTGTTGTATAATCAACAATGCCACAATTTTGACTCATATTTTGTGCAATATGCTTTTATATTAACTAGAAAAAAAGTTAAAATACACTATAACATCAAAAATGGGTGGGTTGAGATATTCACACCTCAATGTATAAGCAATGTGGGGTCCTATACATCACATCAAAGAAAAATAAATAAACATGGTAGGGTTGTATACATCACAACAAAGAGAAACAAACAAACAAGATGGACCCTTATACATCATATCAAAGAACAACAAACAAAACTCTAAGCAGCAATAACTAAAGCTCCAACTACTAAAGCACCAACTATAAAAGGTGGGGACACCATCATCTAATTTTCCCAAAATTATTCTCACTATATTACATTTATTACCCAAATAAATAACGCCTAAAACAATTTCCGTCTCACCTAAATTTGATGGTCAACCCCAAAATAATTCTATTGACTTGCATTTAATATCCAAATAGTGCCAAAAACCACACTTATGTTGGAAGTAGCCCTTTCAAATGCTGCGGCATATTATTAAAGGCAAAATATTAGTAAACTAAATATATATACAACCATGAAGTTTTGAGGGTCACAACCTTCCCTTTATTGCCAGACAGTCTTCCTACAATTTTGCTTATATTTATTTTACAGCAAAGGTGCTTAAATAAAGTCCATACAGCCATTAAAATTTACCCAAATTTATACATTGATGTGCTTAAATAGCGGCGCTCTAGTTGTTTAGCTCTTGGAGACAATCCAACATATATTCTTCACACATACCCAAAATAAAATAACCCAAACCATTCTGCTTGGACTTTTGCAATGCACCATACATAACTTAGATCTATTTCACCATTGTGTTACTTTCAGACCATAAAATCAGCTTTAAAAATAAATAAAAAATTGTATTTCATTTTAAAATGGGTATTTTAAAAAAAGTATACCCATTTTAAATACATACAAAATGTGTTTTTGATTGTAAGGTTCTACAAAATTTCTTGTTGAACTCAAGCTCTCATATAGATCATGTGTCAAACAATTTTGACAGAATCATATCCCTCAACTCTCAAATCTCAGCTGAAAAAAAAATCAGCATGAGATCCTGAAAAAAGAATAATTCTGTAAATTTGATATAAAACCCTAAAACAAAAAATACACAGAATCCCTTATTTCCACAACCTACTACACAAAAACTACTACCCATCACCCCTGCAAGCTCCTTGACTGTACTTATGAACCTCCATCCATGAAATAGTCCTGGGGTCACTCATTGAGCACAGACACATTTTAGAAAGGAGGTGAACAATCTGATTATAGCTCAGTTTGTTCAATCTCTGTCCTCTCTCTCCCAAGGCTCTCAGCAATTCAGCAAATGAGTGAGCCATGGAAGCAAAGATCTGCCTCTTTATATCCCCCCTCCTTGGTGGGAGCCTTATGATTGGCCTTCCCTGAACCTTCCCATTTTCTGCCTCTTCAGTTACCAGTAAATATTTACCCCCACAACAACAACCTGCTCTCATCTTCTCCATCTGCACACCTTACCCACTTCCAATCTGCTCTCTTATGATTTTCAGAAGAACTCACAGAAAACAATGACAAACCGACTTAAGAAACCAGTAATATATAGACACAGAATGCTTAGGCGTTAAGGCACAAAATGGTATGGTAACTCGAGTCCCAATAAGGGTTAAAACTTTTCTCTTATTATCTTTACAAGAATTCATCATGCGGTTAAACATTCATTTCAAACTTTGCCAGATATAATGAATCCCCACCTGAATTTTTAACCAATAACTTTAATAGATTTCTGTAAAAGTCTCAGATATTTCAACTTTTTGGAAACTTGGTCTGAAAATGTTTTTCACTTTCTAAGTCGGCGGTACTCACAATGATTTTTAACTTGCTTTTTTTTATTCTGCGCGGTAATCCCATTATATTATTAATGTTAATAAGAGATAAATGTGAACTAAAAACAAATTTAGAGTAAATAAATATTAAATGGGTTGCAAGGTATGGACTTCTAGAATGTGTCGGCTGTAGCACACCTTCCTTTTTTCTTTTTGAGTTAAAAGATCTATCTTCTTTGGTTTAGTTAAAAGTGTTTTTGTTTTTTTTTTTTTTTTTAAATTGTGTATTTTTAAAATGGTAATATAGACAAGTTATTCATTTTAATGGATTATAGTAACTATTATGATTTTAAATTTGGGACCATGAAAGACTTGTAAGGAATTTTTTTCATTATGGTTGTCAAGTTATTTTTACTTTTATTTTAAAATTATTTGTAATAGTGAAAATTATATGTGTTTGTTTCTATGTAGTGATAAATGTATAAGCGGTATGATTTTTGTTGAATGACCGTATATAATTTGGGTTTTATTTGATTCCTGGATATCAATCTTGATCTCCATTTTAATCATTTTAGGTGTAGGTTTAAATCTATAATTTACAAGATTAATTATGTGATTTGTGAAAATGAATCTGTAATTTTTAAAGTTTGAATTTGATGCCAACCTAACCCTTCCAACTAGTCATTGTGTGTGAATTCAAAGTATCATACACCTCACTTGCCACTTATGGAGTTATATTTAAGGACTAACCTAATTTATTTCAAATCATTTGGTAAGAGCTTTCAAGATACATTAATTTGTATAATCAAAACATCATTACCACATTGCCTACTTGCCTCTAGATCTAGGCTATTCTCTACATGATTTTATGTTGTCTTTGATCTTCTCCAAAAATTACATTAGTATCATATGAGTTTGACCAAGGAAGAAACCTCTTACCTAACAAACTTCTCAAAGGTGTTCCCAAACATTATTATCTAGCTAAAAATAATTATAGATATTAAGACAAACTAAGAAGATACTATCATAGTTTAACAAGGATTGCATTCATCCACCAAGTTAAGATCTATGACACATATCACCTTCGTAGTCATGAAAGTGACATGGAACAACAAATAGTCAATTTCTTGATTGTGAAACATTCATCTAATAGCTTCTATTTTTTTCACACTAATGAATCAAGTATAAACATCTTCCACTACATTTCCCATTGATCAAATTCTAGCTAATTATTATTTATATATTTTATTAATTTCTACAATTATTTGAAAGGAAACAAGATATACTGAAATTCTTCCTACACTAAAATTTTAAGGAGTGTTGTGCAAATTTAAGTCTTTTTAATAACTATAGAAAGAAAAAAATCATATAAACAAAATAAACAATATACCATAACACAGTATATCTGGGGAAAACCAGTTCAAAAGAAAGCACCATACTTCAAAGCAACCCAATGTATTATTCAATAAACACATTTATAATACACTTGTAGAGAAAATCTTCATAACTATATCACAAACCATAGATCTAGAAAAATTCTAACAACTTAACAATATCTATAAAAATCTCACACAATATCCATCTCAAGAACCTAATATATAAGAAATATAATACATAAAACCATCAAATGAACACTAAAAAATTATGACTTAGAACCACCCAAAAAATGGCACTTGAATCCCAAATCTCAAGATAAGTCCACAAACTAAAAATAACATATTCCTTTCACCTATCATAACCTTGTTATAATCCACTCACCAAATTGGATGTTCCATTTTGGTTCTACTATCTCCAAATAAAAATGCATTATGATGTGTCATAACATAACTTATAAGTGGGTCAAAAAATGTAACTCCCCCTTACAACTCTTTTATGTGTCCAACACATTTTTACATTCCCTATGCAAACTTCTAAAGACCATAACTTTTCATAAAATTGCAGAGCTTGAAGAGACCTACACAACATATACCACTCTTAGCAATGTTCAACAACCTTAAATATTTATTTTGACCAAAATTGTCTCAATAGCCAAAAAAATATTTTTTTCTATTTTATAACCTCAAAATCACACTTTTTATAATTTTAACATTAGGAACATGGTTAAGGTACATTTTCTAAAATTCTCCAACTTTTCAAACACCTTGTAGGGGAAAATATAGTATCAACATGATGATCTAATTACTAGGGGCCAAGAGACCCATAGACTCATATAGCACCATGTCTAAAACTTTTTGTACTCACTAGCTTTGTTAGTGCATCTACAACATTATATAAAGTATCAATTTTTCTAGCATCACTATTCAATCTATACCATATCCTTAAAAAAATAGTATTGGACATCAATATACTTCATTTTCACATGAAAGACGTCAATTTCTTTGTCGTACACATGACACTCTAACTATCATATTGAACTATAATAGATTTTTCCTCTAGCCCAACGCATATACATAATCTCTTGAGCCAGATGGCTTCCTTACAAATATGAACTTTTATTTATTTATTCTGCTTCTATAATGGAAAAAATGATCATAGCCTCTCACTTACTCATCCAACTAATTGCACCATTAAACATAGTGAAAACATATATATTGTGGATCTTTTATTATAGAAATCTTGAACCCAATCTAAATCCATAAATTTGTAAATAAAAAATTGGTGCAGGAGCACCTACACCTCAACCTCCATTTTGGATCCTTTGATGGTGAATAGGTTAGGAAGAGTATTTTTGAGTTCATCTTCAATAAGGTCTAATAAGACCATTGAGTAAGATCTAGGACGAGTCTTTAAGTTTTGGAGTCAAAATGTAGAAAATTGCAATCTTGCAAAAATGTTGTCATGTAAGCCTTGAGAAGGAAAAATCCTAAATTTGTGCTTGGATATGCAAGGTTGAGGTTTAAATGTTGTAATAAGGCTATTTTTAATCCATTAGAGTGGTTTTAGGAGTCATAAGAGTTTAGGATTAAAAGTTTCTTTACAAAATGCAAAGTTGTCATGTTGACAATATGATGTAATCTCATTTTAATGTTGTAAACACCTTAACAACGGCTCCTTTATTCAAAAATTAGTTAAAGGATGTTGGGGAGGATGGGAAAATTTTTATAAAGCCTCCATGGGGTCGAGGCATGAAGGTTGTTGAATTTTTGAAGCACCAATACAAAGAAAACTCTTTTTTTTAATGATTTTACAGTATTTTTGTCTATTCTTGTGCGTGGTACAGTCTAGTAATTCACTATATGGCCTTCTAATGCACATGGATTGAAAGAGGGAAGATTATTCTTTCTTTTTGTGGTGATTTTAGTTAATTTCATCAAGTATTGAATAAGTTACATCAATTTTAGTGAAAGTGGGTCTGAAACCTTGCAAAACAAGGGTTTGGTCACCAAAATGGATGTAATTCCCATTTCCACCATGGGAAAAATCTGAAACTTGGTGGATTGGTAGATTTAGGACTCCTTTACATGCTTCAATTTGTTTCAAAGTGAAAAATGGAGGTTTACAAAAGCTATGTGATGCCCTAGGTTTGTTTTTTGCCTTGTACAATCCAAAATGTGATCATTTGAATACATTATTTGTTGATTTTTGAGTATTTGAGTAAATAGAATGGATGGAAAGCATGGAAAAGGTCTTGGGGAACCTGTTGAAGTATTTTAAAGGCATTAGGGGTGTTTGGTTGTTCCTTGACAAGTTGATTCCTTCTTTGCACAAGCCAAATGAAGCCTTTTGGTGGCTTGTAAATTAGTTATTTGATACACCTACTCTTGGTGTTTGGTCCTATGATTTTGGGGATCTATAAGAGTCTATGTAAGAATTCTAAAACATGGTTTCTTTCTTTGTTATTTTCCTTTAAATTTTTTTTATCATGACTGTCCTATTGGTGAGTGCTAGAAGGAATGCATGGCATAATGGAAGCGATGGAGGAATGGGTGTTTATGAGTGAAAATTCAAGTTGGTTGATAATTTTTTGGCATGTTAAGAGTGTTTACATCATACCCAAGTCATGTTGATGTATCTATATGTAAGATTCAAGTTGAGTGAATAGGTTACCTTGTTGAAGGGTATAGTTGAATAAGTGTGTCAAGTTGGGTACTTCTCCTGCCACTCTTCATCAAAAATGAATGCTTGTACCCTATAAGATAATTATGATAGCATAAGGAATACTCAAAAGCATCCCAAAAATAATTGAAGACCCTCTTCACTAATCTTAATATACTCATTTAGGGTTAGTCATAAGTCAACTAAAGAATCATACTACTTGGGTAGTTGTATAATAGCGAATTTGCACCCTAGGTGCAATTCCCCTTTTTTCCTCTTTAAACTTTAGAAAACCTAAGTCAGAGGCTTAAATTCACTTAAGCCTATGATGGCAGTCCACTTGGCACTTGTTTTGTGTGTTAGTGGAGGTGTTTCTGTCAGGGATGCCTTCTTGACGCATAGATGTCCGCGCAGTGCGCTTACGTCCCTGGCAGATTCCTATGGCTAAGCCAGCAGAGGCATTACTCTTCCCATTGGCAATGAAGTTGTAATGCCTCCTTCGGCCACCCGACCTAAATATGGTCATTTCCTTTCTCACTCCTTCATAATCAGTCTTTGAACTTGCATTTGGAGGTTGGATGAAAGATTTGAAGAACTCTACACCACACCAAGCTCGCATACTCTCATTCACAAGCTCATTTTCACTCACTTCCAAGCATTCCATAGCAGCAATATCACACTCCATCATGTTGGTAGAGCAAGTTTGGGACCATGCCATTGCAGCAGAGGCTTGAGTTCCTCTCATTTCTCCCCCAAGCAGCCTTGAGTGCTCTTGGTGGAGGTGGTAAGCTTCGCTCTCCTCTCCTCTATCATTTGGTTGAGTAGCATAGTACTATTTGTAGTGCTTGTGCTTTTGTCACTTCTTTATCTATTTTCCATTAGTTGTTCATGGAGGTGGGAACACCTAAACAAGGGTCTGATTGAGGCAGACCCCTATATAGCCACCCCCAACATTCTCTCTCTTGTTGCGTGAGCACTTGGAGGATTAGCTGGCAAACGAGTTCATTCGTGAGATTCTCCTCATCTTTATCACTCTTGTTTATTTGCTTTACAATATCAGAGATTATTTAATTTACCTAGTTCTGTCGTTTTGGCCCTTTAGTTAGCTTGTTGGGTTGTTAGCTAGTTTTTGGTGGCTTGACCTTCTCTTTATCATTGTCTAGCCATATGGACTATAGTGCACTTTCGAGACACCAGCACATCACGTTGTCGTCCAAAGTCCGCACTTCTATCCTTAGACAGAGAGCTTTCTAAGATGAAGTGTTAAGCCTAGAAACCAACTCACCTAGCCTCTTTCTACATTTTGGGCCTGTTGAGTAGTTGAGAGGCCCTACAGTCCTCGCAACCCTCACCTTACATACCATAAACAATACACTTAGCTGAGGTAAGTTAGGGAAGCCTCTCGCGTCTTGACCCTTTGTGACCTAGGATCTTGCATGCGGTGGTCCCCCTCGCTTACAGTAGTATATGGTCTCATACAAACCATAGTGTACACAAAAATCTTGATTGCACTAACATAAGGTACTCTAATCACATCCCTCATCTTTGTAGGAGAAGTTGGACACTCCTTAATTGGTAACTTTGTGACTATCATAATAGGAACACATAATGGTATACAATTTGACATGTTAAGCCTCTCCAACATAAAGTTCACATAATTACTTTTTTCAAAAATATTTATTCACTCTATCTCTTCTAATATATATCTCCAAGATGTACCTAATTACCCCTAAATCCATCTCAAGTTAAGATTTCAATTCATAAATCAAATATTCTCCATTATCAAAATACAACTTATTATCAACATATAATGCAATAATGAGAATACAATCACTGTCTATATTATATTAAAAGAAATAATCTGATTTAGATCTCAAAAATATCAAACTTTTCACAAAATAATCAAAATTTAGGTATAACAACCTAAGAGATTACTTAAGACCATATAAATATTTCTTTAATTTATAAAATAAACATTCTTTACCTTTCTCAATATAGTACTTTAGATGTTTCATATAAATCTCTTACTCTAAACTGTCTTGAAGGAATGCTATCTTCACATCCATCTACTCAACCTCCAGATCATACACTACAACAAGAGCACATATAGATCAAATGGACATTAACTTTTCTACTATCAATAAAATATCACCATAATCTATTTCCTCAACTTGGGAATAATCCTTCACATCCAATCTCAAATTTTACATCTCAATACTACCATCAAACCTATTTTTTCTCTTAAACACTCATTTATATCTTGTTGGCACCTACATAATTGATGAAAAATGCTTAGTTATTCTTGTTATTTTGTGTCACCCCCTTGTGATGCCTATTAATTATAACTAATTTGAGAAATCTTAATGGTGTATCATGTTCATGTGCCTCTGGTGGTTGTATTACAACTTTGCTAAATTGCAGTAAAAAAACCCATCTATAGAAAACCTAAAAATGACTAAGTAATTTTTGTCAGAACTTTATCGAACTCCAATGTGGCTTTGAGAACCTTGTCAGACTCCGACATGGTTGTTGAAACCTTGTCAGGATCTGATTAAGATTTCAAAACCAGGCTTATGGGTTAATACATAAAAAAAATTTAGAAGTTTGTAAGGTTGTTAAAACCTTTGTCAAACCCTAACTTGACCTTGTTGAAACCTTATCAAGTTTCAATGAAGGTTTCAAAACTAGGTATATTGATCAACACTTGAGGGTAAAAGCAGAAAGTTGTGTCACACTTTCAGCAAAATAAATAGTTCTGAGTGAAACATTTTCAGCTGAAAAAGTTTCGGCCAAATAGGTTTTGACCGAAACCACATGGCCTATATGTGGCACACAGAGTTTGGGTCGAATATGTTTTGCCCAAATCTAAAAAATTTAAATTTTTCCCTTTCCTACTTTGAAATTGGCTTATTTTATGTGTGGGGTTTATATAGAAAAGGTTTTGGTCAAAACCCTTTCTACCAAAACTGTCTATGTGGCATCCTAGTTGGCAACCAACTCAACTTTTTTTCAAAATTTGCTGAAACTTTCAACTTCAACTAAGTATTTCTTTAGTCAAAATGATGTTTAAAAAAAAAGAAAAATACCCTTTTGTAGAGCTCAAAGTGGTGAATCCGAATATGTAATTTTTTTAATATTTTGATTAGTTTTAATATATTTTATTTTTAAAATAATGCAAGTAGGTTTTTATTTTGATTAGATTAATATTGGTTCTCCTTCCTTAGCTACCTCTTCTCTATACATTTGTGGATTTGATAATGTTGGTCGACAAGCCCTAAGCACGATAATATTGCCTTTGTGGCTAGGACCTGTTACCTTACCCACTATGGTGTATGTGATGCCTGATCCCTTACCTTATAATATTCTTCTGGGAAGACCTTGGATTCATTCTATAGCAGCCATGACTTCTACTTTGCATCATTCCTTAAAGCTTGTGGCTAATAATCGAGTGGTTATGATTAAGGCTAACCTCAAAGTAGTCCATCTCTCTGAGTTGGTGGTTGTTGGTCGGGGCCTCAATTGTTTCCACTCTTAAGAATTATATTCCAGCACTAACCTCTAATTTGTTGACATGCTCTTCGATGGTTCCATTTGTAGAGATTTACCTCAAAGTGAGTGTCCCAAAAGAGGAACAACCTAAAGTAGAAAGTCCTAAGTCTTCCCCATCTACTTCTTCCTCTGAATCAAATGCATGTCTTGGTGATGATTTGGGATCCTTGGACTTCTCTAAATTATTCATTAGATAGTACAAAGTGAATCCCATCCACCTCGATCTTCCAATAACTTCAAATACCTTTGCTAAGAAAGTTGATCAACCTCTCACTAAGAAGGAAAGTTGTGATCCTACCTAAGAACCTGACTATTCCCTTGCTAAGGAGGATGATCGAAGTTCTAGTGGAGAGGTTAATTTTTTTAATTCTAATGAGAAGGATGGTTGTGGCAATGTAGACACGTTTAACACTCATTGGTGGAATGATGCTCTCTACATGGAACCACCTTCTTCTAAGGCTTTGAAAATGCATTATGGACCTATATACAGACTCATTTCTAAGTATGGTTATGAGCGCAAAGGTCCTAGGCATAGTGAACAAGGAATTCAGGTCCCTATCCAATTTTAACCCTGCAAGCATAACTTGAGACTAGGATGCTCTATTGAAAAATCTAGACAAAAACCATAGTGGAGTGTTAACATGATTTCAATTAAACCTCTCAACCTAGTTCATCCTAAACTGATAGAGGATAAGATAGAACCTAAAAAAGTTCGTATGGATGTCTTTTCCTTAGAAGAAGCACTGAAATAATTCTTAGGTGCCTATTCCCTCTTGCCTTCCTTTCACCATAAGCAACGATTCTCATATCGCTTGAATAAACAAGCATACTTTTGGGAATCTATTTTAAATATGGACGAGGAGGCTCCTCTATCTAACGTTGATGATGGTGTCCCGATACCTCATCCTAAAGACCGTAGTCCTCTCCTTAAGGGAGATACTGTTGAAGTTTTCATGGATCCTAAATCCCTTTAAAAGGTGATTAAGATTGAAAAATGCTTTTCTTTTGAATAAGCTAAGGAGCACTCCCACCTCTTACATTATCATCCTAATATCTTCGCTTGGTCATATGAAGACATGCCCAATATTGTTTAGTCAATAATGGTCCAAAATATCATCCTATGTCTCGATGCCAAGCATGTCAAGAAAAAAATTTGAAAGATCAATCCTAAGGTTGCATTGTTCGTTAAGACTAAGATAGAGAAGCTATTAAAAGTAGGTTTTATTCATCCTATCGACTATTTGCCTTGGATCTTGAATAATGTTGTTGTTAGTAAACCTAATGGTTGTATTCATATTTGCATTGAATTTCATTATCTTCATAAGGATTCTCTTAAAGATGATTTTTTGTTGCATAATATCAATATGATTGTAGACTCGACTAAAAGCCATGCCTTGTTGTCTTTCATGGATGGCTTCTCAGGCTATAACTAGATTTGTATTAACCCAAAAGATTAGTATAAGAAAACATTCACTAACCCTTGGCGTACCTTTTGTTATGTGGTCATGTCATTCATATTAAATAATGTAGGAACAACTTACCAATGAGAAATGACCTTAATCTTTCATGATTTCATCCACAAAATTCTAGAAGACTACGTTGACAATATCTTGGTGAAGTACGTAACTCATCAGGATCACGTAGGAAATCTTCATCTTATCTTTGAAAGGCTTCGACTCTATAAGATGAGGCTCAATCCTCTTAAGTGTGTCTTTAGCATGGATGCAAGAAAACTTTTAGGATTTATAGTCTCCCATCATGGAATCAAATTCAATACAAATAAAATTGATGTAATTGTTAACATGCCTCCGCCTAGAAACATTTTTGAATTACATAGCTTGCAAGAGAAAATTCAGGCAATTCGTAGATTCATATCTTAGTTTTTTTTTCGTACTCTTCCCTTCGCTTGTCTATTGAAAAAGTACGTTCACTTTATATGGGGTGATTAGTGCCAATTTTTTTTTTGATTCAATTAAAAATTATCTAGCCAATCCTCTCGTATTAATGTCGGCTATGCAGGATATACCCTTTTTGCTTTACCTTGCTGCATCACCATATGCTAAATGGAAACCTTGCTTGCTCAATACGACAATGATGGTAGAGAAAGAGTTGTCTATAACATTATCCATGTCCTTGTCGATTATGAAACCTGTTATTCTACCATGGAGAGACAATGTCTTGCTCTTGTCTTCGCAATGCAAAAGTTAAGACATTATCTTCTTCATGCTGAAACACATGTCATTGTGAAAAGTGATCTTTTGAAGCATTTGTTTTCTAGTGTTGACCTTGCTTGAAGGTTAGTGAAATGGGTAATGTTGCTTTCTAAGTTTGACATAAAGTTCGTGACTTAGAAATCAATAAAAGTTCAAGTAGTTTTCAATCGATTGGAAAACTCTCCTTCATCTCGCTCTTTCCTTGGTCTAGACTTGTTTCTTGATAAAGATATTTTTGCAATTAGTCACAATATTGTATGGGAGATGTATTTCAATGGATCGAGATGTCGGACTGGCTTTGGGGTAGGTGTAGCTTTGATCTCTCATGAGGGTAAGCTAGTCCCTCTCTCCTTTTGACTATAATTTCCTTTCACCAATAACATCACTAAGTATGAAGCCCTTATTGTTGGATTTCGTACCATGATCACATTAAACATAAAGCATCTTCGTATACATGGTGACTTTGAGCTTACTGTGAATCATATTATGAGAACATATCAAGCTAAGAAAAGTAAGTTATCTCAGTATCAAGACCTGGCTTTGTCCTTGATCGATTCTCCTCTTTTGCAATAAATAGTGTTCCTAAGAGGGAAAACTGACATGCGGACACCATGGCAAGCACTGCCTCCCTAGTGCCCTCAGATAAGGATATGAAAGAATACCACTTTATGGTTCATCTTCTTTGCTTTCCTATTGTTTCTAATCAACCTAAATATGATGCTCTCATGTGTGCTCACATAGACTCAAGAGAACAGTATTTCAACATTTACAACTATCTGAAGACCAAAAATTTTCCTGATGATGTGACGAAGAACGATCGCACTTAGATACAAAAACTCTCAATCCGCTATGTTGTCTTATCAAATTTTCTCTATCAAAAATCCTATAACGGTCTTCTTCTTCGATGTCTCACTAAAGCAAAAATACCGCTTTCCCTTCTAGGGGCCCACCCAGGTATATATAGGCCCCCTAAGGCACATTTTTCCTGATGATCATGGCCCCCTGGTTTTTCTTGATTTTACCCCACCTAGCTAGGGGAAAAACTAGGAGGGGGCATATAGTCACCTCTTTATAATATTTTTCTTCTAAACCATCAAAGTTTTTCTTGATCATTCTTCTTGCCTTGGTAGCTTCTTTCGATTTTTGAGTTGACTTAAAATTTGAGTTTTGTAAAATCAAACTTTATGCAAGCTTTAACATCGAATGTTGTATTTTTCACCGGGTTCAATCACTAGGGGCATCCTCGGTACATGCTTGCTTGATCTCTGCAACCTCTACAATATCCTTTTTTGGCACACAAATCTATAAAATTTTCAAGTTTTAGTGTTTGTTTACTTGTTTACTTTAGTGTAGCTAATTTTACCCAAAATCGAGCCAACTAAAGTGAGGGCAATATGTAATGTTGCAAAATTGCACCCTAGGGGAAATTTCACTTTACGCATTTGGCCTTACATTTATTATGCTTAATCACATTTATGATAAGAACCTCATGGTTCATAATTTCATGATTCCAACTCCATGAGGACCAATGACAAAGTGACAATAGTTTGCCACCTCATTTCCCAAAAATTGATGTGTTGAACACCTATGTGGTGTGCTAGCATCCACATGGTTTTCCGAGTTTGAAATATGAAATCTTGAAATCCTAACTCATGACACATGTCCTTGCAGTTAGAACTCCAAGTGTAACGGCTCCTCCCGCCTCTTGTAGCAACAAAACCCTCTCTTTGCTCTCATTTTTGGGGTTCCTTCTCACTCTAACAATTCAATATTTCAATCTTGCTCCATTCTCTAGCTCTTTCTTTTTTGATCTTGCTTCTACAACAAAGCTCTATTGGACTGAGGTCCCTCCAATAGCCAAAACTCTCTTACAAGCTTTCAACGATGTGTTTGTGCATTCAAGAGGGGGCCACAGACTATTGATAATGCTCTCTTATTCCTTATCTATTTGTGAATAGATTGCTTTGCTTACTTTGCTATCTTGTGGTGTAGTTTCTCCTCCTTGAGCGGAGATTTCTTTTACCACATTCTATTTGTTCACTTTATCCACTTTTTCTATCTATTTGGCTATTTGTGGAGGTGGGAACACCAAAGCGGGTGTTTGAATGCATCAAGCCCCAAAATAGGCCCAACATTTTTCCTCGTTTTTCTTGTGTGTAGGTTCTCGAAGTGAAGCTTGGAGGAAGGTTTCAAATGTGTGATCATTTGTATGTTGACCCTTGGCTTTCCTTCAAAAATTTTGGCATTTCATGTTTTTTGTTTATCAATTTTTCTGAACAAACCTCAGGTTTGAGTATGTTGGTGAGGTTAAAGTAATTATGCCTTAGGTTTTAGTTCTTTGTCTGCCTTGGACACCAGTGCATCCCTCAGACTCCTATATGTCGCGTTGGCATCTTGGTCTCATGTTGTAGTCCTTTGGTTGATGGCTATTCCTTTTGAGGTAGAGATCTCAATACTGTGCTCTCTCAAATTATGAAGTAGTCTATTTGAATATTCCCCCTAGTAAGATATTCTTTACAATTTATTCATTCAGTTACATTAAGTAAAGCTTGAGGTAGTTTAGGGTAGTTCACTCCCTGGGATTCTTTTGAGAACGAAGAGACTCATAAGCAGCAAATCCCCCTTCTCTACAACAACACACTTAGATAACATATTGATCATTATCCTTCCTTGTGTAGCTCTACAAACTTGCTCTAACTAATATCACAACATGAAAACTATCACTAGAGAGTTTGCATACCTCAACATCACATCTGGCATCAATTGCAACCCATATTGGGTTGACATCAATGACAACACTTATTGCCAATAGACGTGCCATGATTTCATGGTCATTCTACACAAAGTAGTAGGACAACAAAGAGGCATCTAGCATGAAACATATAAGTGTGAAATCAATGTATATAGATGAAAGATTTGTGAGTGTAGCATTGAATTTGATGTTTTTTCTATTCTCATAAGGAAAAAGGGAGCTTATATCAAGACTTGACACCTCACATAGGAGTAGTTTCACATTCTACTTACAATATCAAGACATGGGAATAAAGGGGCAGACGAGTGAAGACATGGTGGAATTGGGTAGAGAAAAGTGATGAAGATTTAAGGACAGACATGGTGAAGGATATGATAGTGAAAAGGGCACTAGATGTAAGAAAGGTATCAAAGGAGTCATGATCACAATAATGGGACAGTCCAAGGATGAAAGGAAAACCACAATAGATAGGAAAGCATACATATGAAGGAACAACCTACAGGCCTAGTAGGGTAGTTGCAAGAGACCTATTGAGAATGAAGACCTAGTTTCAGATCATGGAAAGAACAACACTATTATTGATTAGCAATAACAATACAATCAACTAATTTTTGGTAACCCATGAGATGACAGGGTTTAAATGATAACATACAGTTAAAATAATAAGAACAAGAGAAGGATTCTCAAGGAATGCAATGAATGGCATAACCAAACACAAGGGTAGATCTTATGCTCCTAGAGGTTTTGACCATTTCAAACATTTCTCACACATGCCCTATAAACATGTTTGTGGGAAATTACAACAATTGGAGTAATGAGAAGTTGGGATATTCAGGGGTAGTTTGGCAAGTGGACAACAGTTGAGAAGATATAGGGGATAGTTTGGGTGACTTGGGAGAGCAATTGGCAAGCAAACAGGAGTCTTTCTAATAGTTTCTAAAGTAGTTTGAAAAGGTCAAACAGTCAAGATTCTCAACTCAAGCAAGGAGAGACAATTTTTAGGCGCCTATGTGGAGATCAAGAAACCAAGTCAAGCAAGTAAAGTCATTAATTGCCTTTAACTTATGTCATATATTCTCTCCCATATGGGGATAGAGAAAAGACACACCTAGGATTAATTTAGATTCATTTCATACAATTTCTGCTAAGTGTTGTAATTCTTGCAAGTTCTTGCAAAATATACTATATTGTAACTCAAAAACTAGTCATATTGTGACAAAAAATGAATACAATTTTCATATTTTCAAGCAAATCATAGTAGTTTCAAACTATTTGTAGTTTTAAAGACACCTTTCAAAAAAAAAAAAAAGTTAATTATCTACCTTCAAAAGCATGTTCTATTGTGTGCAATTTGGTAATTGATGTTTATTTCTATTATTTCATAGCATAAATCCTTAAATAAATGCCTTATTTTGATACCTTTAAATAAAAAAATCATATTTTGTGTAGGTTATAGTTTGTGTTTTAATGTGAAAAACATCTTCTATTTATGAAGAACACTTCATGTTCTTCCTTCTAGGACTAAAAACACTCAATCTCTCTATAAAACACTAATACATGAGCATGCTAAAGCTTGAGTTGTGTGAACATAGATGAGTTATTGGTATTTTATGTGTCAAAACAATAGTCCAAGGTTTGAGAAAAACATATTTTTGGTGCATCACCTCAACAAGAGCTTAGATTTCATTTTCAAGTCTTTTCTCTATCCTTTTCCTCAGTAAAACAATAGTTTATTTGAGTTTAGGTGAGGTATCAAGGGAACCAACCCTCTCTAGAGGTTGATCTCCAACATGTAAGCTCACTCTCAAGGAGATCATCCCATGTTTCACTAGTAGGCCGAGTTCTACAACTCAACAAGGGTGCATACTTAGGTGATAATAGTTTTTGGCACTCTCGATGGGACTATTCGAACTATCATAGTTCAAAACTTGTCCTTATCATTGCTAGTATTCAATGTGTATGTCAGCAATATCTACCTTTGTAGGAAAAATATTCACACACCTAGTGATTCCAAGTTATTTTACTGGTTTCAAGAACACTAAAAGAGAAGGTATGTGCTCAAGTTTTACAAAAAATTAGTCTTTATTGTTATGATTTTAAAAACATTTCTATGAATTTCTAGCTTGTTTAAATGTTGCATCATGTCTTTATTTCATGAAGATAAGTTTTACCATGCTCCCTTTCACAAAAATGTTGCCCATTTACATCCTTATCAGCCATACAAATCTAAATATTTTGTTGGTTTCATCCCAAATAACCCATTAACAATAGGTTATCAACATTCTTATCATGCTTGCCACCCACCCACCCCTACTCAAGCCTCATGGTAGCCTTTATATGTCCAAAGTCAACCCCATGAAAACCATGTTGATTCAAGCCAACATAGCTATCCTCACAATCAACCTAAAAATGTTGATATCATAAGTGTCAAAGACATATTGTTGAACTTCAAGAAACAATTGATTGAAATTAAGAGAGAAGGAATTTGACTTGCAACAAGAAGAGTTGGCTTATCAAGCCTACCAACACTCGCAAGAGTTGGATTACCAAAGGGAGAGATATGAAGAGTCTCTTGCAAGAGAGATTGTTGCCAAACAAGAGCAGATGAAGATTTTTCTTATCTAATCTCAAAGATAGAATACCAATCAGCTTCTTACATTCTAGATTAGTCTACCAAAGAAGAGTCTCCCAAGTATAAATTTCCAAGCTTTAAGCAAGGTAAGCCTCTTGAGTCTTCAATTTGTTCTTTTGAGCTTGAAATTCAAGTTTTATAGACCTACATCCTTTGCAAGAGCTTAGTATCTCTCAAGCACAACCTTCTCCAAAATGTATACCTACTCAAGAAATCCAACAAGACCTTTATAATCAGCCTTCTTGTCCTAGTACCATTCACCTTTGTAAAGATGGGGCCACTGCCTACCAAGATAGTTGGTTTAGAAAACAAGAAGAGGAGGTGTTTGGGGAAGAACAAGAAGAGTTCCTTGTTGTTCACACTCTTGAACATGATGTATGAAAAGAAAAAGTAGACTTGTTGCAAGGGAATGAAGAGCATGGTTAGTTGGGGCAGCAGGTTGAGAAACAAGTAAAAAGTGTTGGAGATGAAATTTTAACTGATTTGTTTTATGAACTTCCATTTTTTGTTGAAGATGAGGAGAATATACCTATGTCAACAAACTAGTTGGGACAACAAGACAACAAGCAAGAGGTTGAAAAGCATGGTCAGTTGGGGTAAGAAGATGAAGAAAGTATGTAAGCTTCAATATCATCATAAGTTTTGGAGTAGATAGAGATGAGAATGAGCATGAAAAGATGCTAGCCCATGAGGAGAAAAATGAGGATAGCCTTGTTTTGCAAGATAGAAAGGATGTTGACACACACAAGGAGAGTTGTTATGAAGTCAAAATCAATCCTCTTATTCATAAAAGCAAGGAAGAGGTTAAAGAAGATCTTTTTGGGATGATTTGGAGGCATTTTGTTCAAATTTAGATGCCAAGACAACACCTTTAGAAGAGAAAAATCATGAGCAACAAGAGCATAAGGCAGAAATCTCTCTATTTTTGCTAAAACAGTCACAAGAAGTGTTTTTTACAAGTCAAAAAAATGATGAAGAAGTAGTCCACAAGTAAGAAACCAGCAAGGAGATTTCAAATTTTGTCCTTTCAATAGGATGTCTAACTGGACATTTAGCCAAAATGGAGGCCACCAATGTTCCACAAGTCATGCTTGCATCCAAGCATGAAGTTACAACTGAAAAATGATGCATTTAAACCACTTATCCATTTCAAACCAGCAACATTTATGATCAAACTCAAAGGGAAAGTGAGTATGCATTTATTCTTCAAGAAGCATTGCAACTATTCATTGACTATCAATATGTGTTTCACCTCCTCTTGGATGTCCATAAGCATGAAAACCTTTTCAAACTAATGAAAAGAGGAACTACTTTAAAGAACAAATTAATGGTTTCATTTGAGCAAATCTTTTTGCTGATTAGTGTAGGTTATCACAGGTTTTGTTTCAAGCCAATAAGTGCTAATGCACAATGTTAGTTTGTCTTTTCTCCAAGTGCTGAAGGACAATTAGTTTAGGTGTTTAGTTAGCTGTCCTTGAGGTGTTAGCAAGCTGGTTGTCAAGTTTGGTTTTCAATTTGTCTCAAGTCTCTTTGACTCCTATGCCCAATGGATATGCAAGGCTACTAGTCCTTCAAGTTTTAGAAAGAAAAACACCCTGAGGTTGGTAAAAGTGTTACCCTATTTTGCCCCTTCGCCAAAATAGTCCCATTAGGTAGTTGATGTTTTAAGACATTTTTCTATCTTATTCTAACACTTAAAAGGAGACTAAAGATATCATTTATCCTTGAAATAAGTTTTCAACTTTGAAAGAGTTTCCAAAGGGCATATTATTTTTGTTAAAACCTGCGGGCAGCCTGGAGATAACTTTTCTTTAAGTGGCAAGTCTCAAACCCAGAGTTGGAGAAAACAAGGTTAAGTTGAAAGCTTCAAGTTACAATTTAGGGTTTAGGATAATATGTTGCAGATCTCCACTTCCACGTTGTAGAGACTTTTTCAAGCAGGTGGATGTGTGCATGAAAGGATTCAACAGTTGTTGCAGCAAGATGCTCATTTAAGGAGAGGAACCACCAAGTCAAGGTATGTATATGGTGTCATCAAGATAGGGCAACATTCAGTGGGAAAGGAGGACTGGACTTTTATAAATGACATAATTAATGATCCAAACAATGAGGGGAACACACTATTGTATTTAACCATCATTAAGGAATCATTAGAGATTATTATAGTGATCACAAGGAAAAGGGGAGTTATTATAGTATATGCATACATGTTTTTGGGATTGGGCTTTTCTACAGTCTGTTACTCCAAATTTGGAATAGATGACAAGTAAAGGGAAACAACTCAAATACATTTAGGATTCATGCCTTTAAGACTCCGTTATGATGTATAATATGTTGCTTTCTTTGGTGGTGATTCTCAAAGTGATGGTAGAGTTAAAAGTTCAAATATTTTTCTGAGAACTCTAAAGGACCTTTCAAACAAGAAGTGGTTATTTGGAATTCCAAGATGAGGTTATTCTTGCTCTTAAGACCAAAGTTGAAGGCAGTAGTGGCACACATGTTAGGAGAAGGTTAGATGATCTTTATATAGAAATATCACTCCGCAATGCAAAGATATTGCAAGTGAAATACATGCAACGATTGATCTGATGTCCAGCGCTATGAATAACTATCCCTACAAGATATTTATTGAATAGATTTCACGAGTCAAAGAGCTTGTTACTGCATCCTTCCACTTGGAAGTGGACATGGATGGAACTTTTGTTTTCTTTGAGTGAAAGCATGCTATAAAGGTAAATAGAATTTCCTCAAGGAGCATGAAAGAGGGCCATGATAGATGCAGAGGGATTTATTGCAAGGTTAGTATGTGGGGTCTAGAAGCTTTTTTGGCACACTAAGCCTAATGGCAGGTGGACTTCCTAGAAACCTTTATATAGAGATTATAAGAATACAAATTACTCAAGAGCCAAACCTACCTACTGTCTTACACTACTGTGTACACCTTCAATGAGATAAAATAACAAAAAATATTGTCGGTGTTCAAAAACTCATGGACAATAGAACGCGAATGAGGTGAAGAAGAATTCTGCCCTTTGCTTGTTTGCTGAAAATCAGGGAAATGATGATTCAGAGGAAGGTAATGAATAGTGGTTTAGAAAGTTACTATATTAGTGCCATTGCTAGTGCAACAAATGGCAGTTGGTTGGTTGCCATGTCCCAAGGAACACCCCATACATAGCAGTCATATAAGGTTCATGACTCATTTCAATTCAAGTGGATTAATAAGAAGTGGAGAGAGGGTTTATGTAATGTATATGACAACTTGAGCTACTCGCTGGGGTGTAATCATGTCTCGAAATGCAAGGTTTTCAGATCAAGTTGTTGAACTTGATTTTCTCTATCTAAGTGAGGGCATTCACAGGTGTTTGGAAAATGGTTATAAAATAACTACTAGTGCTACAACTTCTGATTAAGCTGCTTTCATCCCGAGTGTTCCAAAGAGGAAACTGACAGATGAAACTCAAGAAACCCTTCAGACTTCAACTTTTTCCAGTATACATGTTAAGGTGAAATGGGCCAAGAATCTTTATATTGCTTTAGTATGCTATGGGTGCACAGCATCATGAACTTGTCTCCTCATGTACGTGCTATCTGTGATCAGTAAAGCAATACACTGATTAGTCAGAGTATATGGCAATGGTATATGATGTGGTTTATTGTAAATAATGTTGATAAAATGTATTTGAAGTGGCCAAATGAGAACCTTATCTATGCAATAGCCTTCAGGTTTTATGGCTGATATTATTTCATTATGAATTGGTGCTCTATTCAGATAACTTCTTGTTAGATGGTCCTACAATTCTTGATATTGGTTATAGGAATCCATAATGAAAATGGATAAATAAAGCTGTTACAGACTTGTGCATCTATCACAAAGAGGACAAAGGAAAATTTGTAACTAAACCTCCAATTAGCATTGACAGTCCACATACCTAAATAAACAAGTGAAGAGGCACAATAACTAATATTCACAATGAACTGATGTGAATGACAATAGAGTGATGCCATCTTGAAGAAGGATAGTCTGTAGCAGATGTAAATGAAGACAGGGACTCTTTCTTTTGAGGTGCATGATGAACTAGTCTTAGAAGAACCTATGGACAAATAATACAGAGATACAAACATCAGAGGATGGAACTTCATATATTAAGGTGTGTCATGATTTCATGATCATTCTATGTAGAGTAGCAGGAAAACAAGGAGGCAACTAGCATGAATCACATAAGTGTGAAATCAAAGTATACAGATGAAGGAATTGTGAGTGTAGCATTGAAGTTGATGTTCTTTCTATTTTGATAAGACAAAAGGGTAGTTATGTTAAGACCTGACACCTCACATAGGAGTAGTTTCACATTCTACTTGCAACATCAAGACATGGGAATAAAGGGGTAGACCAGTGAAGACATGATGGAATGGGGTAGAGAAAAGTGAAGAATATTTAAGGACAATCATAATGAAGGATATGACAGTGAAAAGGGCACTAGATGTAAGAAAGGTATCAAAGGAGTCATGAGCACAACAAAGGGACAATCCAAGGATGAAAGGACAACCACAGTAGACAAGAACGCATACACATGAAGCAACAACCTACAGGCCTGTTAGGACAGTGGCAAGAGACCTATTGAGAATGAAGACCTAGTTTCAGATCATGCCAAGAGAAACATTATTATTGATTAGCAATAACAATACAATCAACTAATGTTTGGTAATCCATGAGATAAGAGGGTTTAAATGACAACATACAGTTAAAAGAACAAGAACAAGAGGAGGATTCTCAAGGAATACAACAAATTGCATAACCAAACACAAGGGTATACTATGCATAAAATCGTTACATAGATCATCCATTATATATAGAAAATTTATGGCATTAGCAAATTAATTATTTGGTACTAACCTAATCAAATGATATGTATACTACGTGTATGAGTATACATACATACAAATATATACATATACATACATATAAACATATATATATATTTATATATATTATACATGTATGTGTAAGAATAAATTTTAGAATTAGGAACGAAATTAAAATATTTAAATTTCTATTCTAAAACACATGTAAACCTCATGATCGCATAAAAATGGTTTTCATAATAAAATTTCAAACAATAAAAAAAATACTAAATGAACTCCATTGATAAGATAGATGTGCTCAATTATATGTGGTTGCTCAAAATATTTACATGTAAGTATTGAGGATGGTTTGCTTGATTTGTATAGCATAATATGCCAATTTATAGATTTTTTATAGAGAAGATGGAAGGCTAAGATTTGAGGATGTAATTTACAATGGAGATTCATTGAGAGCACTTTCCTAAGATTAAATTGGAGATTCAATGAGAGCACTTTCCTAGGATTAAATTAAGGTGAAAATTGAGGTAATTAAATTAATTAGGTGTGACATTGAGTTTTTCTAATTAAAGTGTATTTATTTAATTAGTTGAGGAGGAAATGCTAGTACACAATGATGTTAGGATGATTTTATGTGTCTAAATTTTTCCCCTCCTTGAGATGGTGTTGCAACTAAAAAAGTAACGTCATTTCAAAGAAAATAAATATATACATTTGATGGGATATAATTGGTATTAGTATTCTCCAATAATTTAGGGGAAATGAAGTTATGAAATAGATTAGGTATGCCCCCTCAAGAAGTAGGTAAGTTTATAAGACTTAGGTGGTCTCTTGAAAGAAGAATTAGGTCCAAAGGGATGAAAAATGGATGGGTCTTGAAGAGATTGGAAGAAGGGTGGGTGGTTAGATGTGTGAGGATTGGGATTCAAGGAAGTGAATAAATGATGTTATTAAAGAATAGGATAAGTATGAGGGTAGGTAGGATGATAAAATAGGTAATAGCAATGGTGAATTTTATGATGAATTGATGTGATAAAATTGGATACATTTATATGCTACATTTATAGTGAGAAACCAATGTTTGTTGTAGCTCTTGGAATCATGCATGAGAGTATAAGGAACAAGGTGATGGTGTGCCAAGTGTATGAGGGATTGATATCCAAGTAGGCATATGACCTAATGCACCATGATATGGAAGATCATGATGGAATTCATCATGATGTGATGGAATTCATCATGATGTACACCCCCAAGGATCAATTCAAAAATACAAGCAACAAAAGAAACACACACAAGAAAGAAAGCATATGCATGCACAAACAATAAAAATACAAGCATACAATATTTTTCATTTGATCAAGTTGAAAATTTATGATTAATTAATTTAATGATGATGATAACATTGGACATTTGAGAATGATATATCACAAGAATAATGTAATTATTGGGAATGATACATTTTGATGACGATTGGATAATTTAAACAAGGTATAAATTTTAGCTTATGGATTCCTTTTAGATAGGAAATGGGTTAAACTTAGCTAGAATTAGTAGGATTGTTATGTGAGATTACTGGTATAGTGTGTGGGTAGTGAGGAGATTTTGGGTTGATGAACTGGAAGTATGGATTTCATTTCGATACTAGGTAAAGCATCACAATATTGAGGGTTTGATAAGTTACAATATATGATTGTGAATCATATGCCAAGCTTGGATTTACTACATGGTAGGCTCAACATTGGCCAATATTATAATCATTTAAGGAAATAACCCATTCTAGTAGCAAGGGTGAAGGAGATTGGAGGGATGAAAGCGTGGAATTATGGAGAGAAATGAGGGATGGGATGTGAGATGGAATTGGGAAGGGTATATAGGGTGTAATTTCTAAGGATTAGTTTGCATAGGAATGATATGACCCATTTAGTTGTGTTGCTTATGTGTGCTTATGCTTGGATGTATAATGGTTACCAAATCATGTTCCAATATTTTTGTCACTTCCTTATCAAGGTAAAAAATAGGAATGTAGATAGGTATGATGGCATAAGGATCCAAATGCAATGGATGGGATGATGCAATAGTATGATATGAGTGTTTGGCTAGTGGTTGTGAAGGTAGAGTAGATGAATGGATTTCACCATTCGACACTTTCTCTTTAATTTTTTTTTTCATTTTTCCATTTCAATATTTCAATTTTTTTATGTTTTGATTCAATTTTTTTAATTTTTCCATCTCATTTTTATAGTTTTTTTGGAGGATCGTGCTATTAGTGTTATTCTTGGTAGATGTCATTGTGATATTTAATTGTTAGGTTGGATTCTTCTTAACTTCTATTGACAAAAATAGAGTGGGAGGTAGGTTAGATGGACTCATATTTACGTAAAAATTTTATTCCCATACTATAAAGATGTACTAATGTAGGTATATGGGATGATTAATGGAGTTGAGTAAAATGTGAGGATGGGAATATGAAGGCATGCATTAATGTTATGGAACTAATATGAAGTTGGATCAAAAAATTCACACACCTTGTTGGGTTTAGAGATCAGTTATTTTATTGGATGTGATGTTGGATTTTATACTTTAGAATGTTGGGACTTGTGAGATTTTGGATTTTTGAGTGAGTCTCCAAATTGGTAGATTTTGGGAAATAAATATTTCTTTTATTCTAGCTTGTTGGATATTTTATTGAATATTTGGATTGCTTGAATTTAGGATTACAAAATAGTGTCTAAATATATTGAAAATTTTTAGATTCTTGGTATTACAAACCACTATTTATTGGATTTAATTTCATGATTTTTTTCTTTGGGGTTTATGGATTTTCAAGATTATATTTTGGCACCCATATGAACTTGAATTTTGGGATTTTTAGCTATTGGTATTTGGGTTTTTTAGATTTGGAATGATGGTATTAGGTGCATGGGAGTTTTGATCCATATATATTTTTAGGACTTGGCCTTTGAAATTGTTGTGATTGAGACATTTTGGGTGCTAGTATTTTAGGTATTTTGAAGTCTTGCTTGGGATATGCTAAGGCATCCAATTCTATTTCAAAATCCATTTTATAATACTTTAGGGAGATATGATCTTGAAATCCCATCAAAGTGGTGATAGATTCATCACAATGGAGGATGTCAAATGGTATGTGATTTCTATTGATCATGAATTTGACAACCCTCACCAATAGAAGGTATGATCACAAGATCACCCTACCTTTCCTAAAATAAATTGGTCTCTAGAATAAAATAAATTACTTTGAGGTCATGTCACCAATTTATAGAAATGAAAGGAAAAAAAACAATCTATGTAGCTATCCCTATTTAATATCAGACTTTGGTGAGAATTTTATTAAATACCATAGTAATATCTAGACACTACATTTATCAATTTAGAAATAGATATCTAATTTTTATACAAACATTAGAACTCAAATCCATTAAATTTGGGTATTAACATCCAAATCTAGAAATGAAATCACTTCATTATATACTAGGTGTTAGAATTTAGCTGCTTAATGTGAGCAATCTACCATGAATGAATGTTTAAATAGACTATATATAGTATGGTTTTAAAATATAATTTTTTTAGGGTTACAAGAAATAAAATAAAAATGGGTTTGTTTTGTAGCATCACCAATTAATCAATTTTCTAAGAGGAAATGTAAGCTAACTTTGTTTGGTCAATATTATACATAATCATTAACACACAGTAGTGCAATAATCTATAGATTACCTTGAAAATGAAAGGAAATGTGTAAAATTATTGTGTACACATGTAAATTACACACATCAAGTCTCTAAATCAAATATTGATAGTAGGATTTTTATGTAACATTCCTTGGAATTCCATCCATCTCATTTCATTTCAAAACTGGGTATTACAACATAAACTAGTTTAGAAAGTGGAACTTCTTACTTTACCTACTACTTCTAATATATATTTATTTATCTCTCTTTCCTTAGCTATATATTCTCCAAAATTCCAACTATTTATAAAAAAAAAAAAAATTATTTGTATATTTATACATAACCTAGGTTCCTAACACAAAACCCCAAGTACTAGTTGGCCTATATTCTAAATTAATCCATGGGCCCAAAATTAAAAGATTAAAAATTTATTTAACTCATAGGCCAAAATTAAGTTTCATGCCTTCATTTATTTTACAATCCAAAAATAATTACAATTAAGCACACTCTCAAATTATAGAGTAATTTATGACATGATTTTAAAGAATAAAGAATAAGAGAAAGAAATTGTAGTTGAGCACCCAACTCATCTCTACCCACCTTCCTCTTTCATGTTCACTTCATCATATTCGACATATATGGAGATCATAAAATCCCTCTAAAACACCTTAGGATCAATGTCTATCATAATGTAATATCTTAGCCAAAATACCTTGCTCTTCTTTTGGTCATATCTCCAGGCACAAGCTAACACTAGCTGAGGAGATTAGATTGATACTAGGAATATAGTAGCATGAACTAAGCCTAAAAGAGACATGTATTAAGAATCAAAAGTTATGTCTCCTTTCAAGTGTATCATTTTAAGAATTCTTGGACATCCACATGCCTAACCTGTTTGTATCTCCAATCTCATCCAATGGAGAGAACGTCTATAAAAGAGGGTGGTATCCCTTATATTTGTACTTTGTCTCTTTAGGTGGTTGTTCTCCTTGTATGTACACCTTGTATGTACTGATCATTATTTAGCTCCATCAAAAGTATAATAAATCAATATATATACCATGGTTGATCCATAAGTCATATGTATGAGTTATGCAATATAAAAAAAACTTGATTAAGATGATACAATAATAATAAAACTAATTAAGGGAGAATAAAGGTTATGCTAGAATCCCTACCATCACCTAAATACATTACTTAGTTCAAGTAGTTGAGGAATTGGGATTTGAGATCTCAACATTATTTGTACCAATAGGTTCGAGGATTTTAAAATTATGGCATCTAACAATGACAACATAGTTTAAATATAGTCTATTAGGTCATATTATCTAAGTTAAGAGGGTCAATGAAGGGAGATCAAATATACCCATCTTTACATATTAAAATCCAAGTACATTAGAGCAATTATGAACTTGTGAACTCAAAAAGGTAACACATTATAAAATTTTAGAGTTTGAGAGTTGGGGATACTTAATGACTCATGCCTAATGGAATCCATAAGGAGTATGGTCAAACCACTAGTCCTAAATGAAATTTAAAAATAATATGTTAGTGATTAGGAGTTGGGATTACTACATAACTCATTATCAAAATAAAATAAATGAGGGTGTGTACATGTCACCAATTATAAAAGGATATACAAATAAAACTTCAAGAATTCAAGATTGAAGATATCACATAACTCATGTCACAAGACATTTGGACAAAGGAATGAATGACGCTTTAACTATAAAAATGAATTAAAAAGTCTAAGTATGGGATTTTAGGATCATGATCCTAAATGACACATGCCTAAAGTAAGGTGAAAGGTAACCCACAAGCTTGACACTAAAATTGAGGGCTTATGAAAGCATGAAATTGAAAGGTAAAAATATCCTCAAACCTCAACAAAACCTGAAATTGGATCTAGTGAGTGAATATGAAAAAAAGGGGGCTAAGACACATGAAGAAAATGATGAACATTGAAGAAAGTAAAAATGGGGAAAACTATAATAAAATGACCAAAATCATAAAATTTTCCATAAAAACCAAATTCCCCAACCTAAAGAAAAAAACCCATAATGAAGATAAATGAGAAAGAAAACAAAGGAGAGAAAAAAAAGCAATGCAATTGATGAATTGGAAAAGGGGATGAAACCTTACCTAGTTAATGGTTAAGAATATGGTGAGGACATCTTGATGAGTACATGGTATACTTCCAAAAAATAGAAAATCACTTACACACTCCAATAACACTTAATCACACCACAAATGCAAATAAAAATCATATTTTGTTCACATGAAAGAAAAATCTCCTCAAAGCTCCAAAATGTAATAGAAATAAAACTAAAGTGATGAAAAGAAGCTTACAAGGATACAAGACCAAATGTGCAGATGCATGGGAAAAGTGCCATAAATTTAAATTCAAAGTTAGATAAAAAATCTAGGTAAAATCTCTTTGCCAAGCATCAAGGTTTGGGGAATATGTGTACCTATAAGACACATTAGATTGGTAATCTTGTAGAGGAAACCCTAAAATTATAACAAGGGTGATTCAATGAACCCCTAACAACCACCAAGGTTTTGGAGATTCCTTTACTTTCATGCCAATATTATAAACTTTGAAAGTCTAACAAGACACAAAAATTCAAATAAAGTAGAAAACAAAGGAAAAACCAAGACTATAATTTAAATAAAACTAAAGGGAGAAAACTCTCAAATTTCACAAAATCATATAATTATTTCTTCCTTTGTTAGTGATTTTTAGTTTCCTCAAACCTTATCAGTATGTTAATGAGTCCAAAAACTCCCTCAAATCCTAACAAGTCCTTTAAAAACCTTCTTAGCAAATTATCTCTATTTCCTAAAATTTCTAACTTCTTGATATGTATTATTTCTCACATTTGTCACTCCTTCCAAATTTTTCAAAAAAAAAATAAAAAATTAACAAACAAAGCATCTAAGGAAATTCTAAAGGTTTACTAACCTTTGAAATCATTGAAAAATTTCACTTCAATCTCAAAGATCCAACTGAAGGTTCCAAAATTTTCAACATTGATAGGTTTACAAGTTTATATAATCATTGAAATACTAATAAATATTTCAAATTGATCATAATATATATAAAAAATAAGCATTAGATACTATGTTTTGATGAGTTTAAAGTTTCTCAAAAACATTAACAAATTCTTAGAAATTTTAAAATCTATAGTAGTTAAAAATGCGTACAATTCATAATTCATATTAATGAAAGAATCAATATTTCTAAGGGTTTCAAAATTTTATAAAAACTAACAGAGTTTGGTGCAACTCAAAGATGATGAAAATCTACCTAAAAAAAATGACGAAAATATGAAAAAAAAGGGCTCCTTATTTTGCTAAGGAAAAATGGAGTATGGGTACAAGGCATAATAATTTGATTGATACAAGGTGATAGATAGAAGAGGTAGATAGCTAGGTTTAGTGATGGGGCCAATAAAAGGACTCTTTATGGGGATGGGGTTGATGGAGTTTATGAAATAATTGATAACAAGTTCAATGAAAGGATTAGCGAAGATTTTGATGAAAGGATTGGTGTTAACAAGTTCCTTGGAAGAATGATGATAGAGTCTCATTTTGATGTTGGGAGAAGTTAATCTATCACTCATGGGAGCACCATCCTTATTCTACTTATTAGGATTTATATGTTGCCTTAGAATCATTGGTTTGCATAAATAGGGATGGATTCAAGGATTCCTTTTCCATGAAGGCCTAATCCTTTGTCTTCATATTACATGTTTTGGAAAATTCAATTTATGTTGGGATACGTTTTCCTTTGTAAGAAATATTCAAATCCATAATTAGATAATTAACATTAGCATTTCAAAAAAAAATATTTTCTAGGAAACTAAATCATAAAAAGGTGGTTGGATAAAAATGGTGAAATATTGGCTATTGGATGGGGTAAATAGAGGATTGAGAGGCTTTTTTCCCTTGGACCAAATTAATGGGATTAATGAAATATGACCTTGATTTGGTTGTTGACAAGTTTGATCATGCATTAGATAGTTATCTTGATGTTTATTTTGTGATATGAGTGCATTTCCTTTAATCTTGATGTTGCCTTGATCAATGAGCTCCCACATGTAGCTCTTCAACTAAATAAGCATCAATAATTAGGATTTTCAAATTTTATGAGGTTTATAAGTCTTCAATTTTATTGATAACATGAAATAGATGTATAGACACCATTTAACCTTTTTCATGAGTTAATTATGGGAATCGTCATGCTAGGGGGTTTTGGATGATCACATGCTCGCACTCACGACAGGTACGACACAACTCCTTATATTCAAGTTCATGTTTCTAATTATTTTCTAGTATCCCTTGCACAATATACTTCATAGTTGTGTTGGATGGATTGGTTTGATTGAGTTGGTCAATTTTATTAGATTTCATCTTTAATGGTTTATTTTATGGAGGATCTGTGCAAGAAGATAGGGTTACCCTCTATTCTTTTGACACATGTATTTGGTCAAGCACATTTTGGTTTTGGCCTTGGTTTTAAGTATGCAATATCCTCTTGTGCTAGAATAAATTATTCTTGATGGGTGTTGACACATAGGCCATTTAGATTAATGAGTTAACTCCAATCACATGAGGGATAAGGACCTATGAGGATGTATAGATTAGAATTAGGATTGATATAAATGGGTCTAGGATTTAATGTTATAGAGTTTTTAGGTATGGATGGATGAGTAGATAGACTATTCTCATTGTGGGTAAGTGGTTAAGATGAGAACTAATGTGGATGGATGGAGGATTTGATATTTTAGGATTCATAGGATTTGATAGATAGAATTAATAGGGATGGATGTTCATGATTGAATGGTTCAGGACCTATATGAATAGATGGTCAAATCAATGGATAAGAAATTATAGGTTTAGATGGAATAGACATGAATGGATTAGGTTTACAATTAATATGGATGGAAGAAGGATTTAATGATTTGGGATTAGGATTGGTAAGGATGATTGGAGGGTCTAACATATTTTATGGATGGGGACTAGCCATGTATACCTCTTTATTTGGGAGGATTTTCCTACCTATGTGTTTAAGGTGATAGTTTGTGGGAAGCTTGGATCCAATGCTTATAAGATACCTAGTCATGGAATCACTTTCTTTCCTTAGGATATATTCTAGTAGATTATTTTCTTTGCCACAAGGATGACCAATAGATTTTGGTCTTGGGCTAGAAAGATAACTTATGCTAGGACTTCCTTGGCCTATTGGTTGTTAATGGTTTATGGCTAGGAGACTAGGGGTTATGATAAGCTTCCTTGAGATAATATCATCTAAGAGCTCATTGGTAAAATATTCTTGGTCAACAAGACTTTCATCATCATCATAATGTTTAAAGGGGTTTTTAGATTGGTATATTTGATTTGTAATTGTTGGACTCAAGGAACACTAAGAGGGGGGGTGAATCAGTGTTCCGCAATATTTAAATTTCAATTCAGATCTTAAACCATTTACAACATTTCAACAGAAGTAAAGATGCAAGGAAATGAATGAAACCAACAAGAAACCATAACACCGAGATTTTTACATGGAAACCCTATTAGGGGAAAAACCATGACGGAGGTTAATCCACAATTTATACTTTGTTCAAAGTATGAAGAAAAAGGGAATTCACATGCATTTAGGGACACTGCCTAGAGCTCACTACTCAGAAGAAGGAAGGCTCACTTCCTTACAAAAATTTTGTATTACAACAAAGGTTGAACTAAGAAAATAACATCTACAAATTCTTGGTATCAGCTCTGGTGAAGCTCATAGATTAGATTCTGGACCTTTTGTCTAATTTTTCACTTCACTCTGCTCTGCCTTAATTTGGTTCACAAAAATCCTCTTCTACACAAGCAAAATTTTCTCAACTGATCTTTTGATATTCACACACACATCTACTCTGCTCTTCACACCATACATCCATCGAAATGAATTACCCAAACTCACATATATATCTGCTATCAAGGTTTTAGTCGCTTTATGTTGGCTTCAACAAAATAAAATATATTTTCTAATTGTCAGCTCAATCCATATTTGATATTCGATGTGTACCCATCAAAGTTGGCTAATGTTATGTTGGGACCCAAAACAAAATGCTTGAATACAAAAATATTTAAACAATTACTCCTTACACATATGTGACATGCCATATACACTGAGTCGGCCACCATGAACAAATAAACAGAAAAATCACCAGATCTCCTAACTCAACCACCTATTAATGCGATAACACAAAACTTAACAATAAGATAATATAGATGTTCACCAACCCTCCCCGAGATCCACAACCTAAAATAATAATCCGGTGAATCATACAGATTGACATACTAACCGGATACCATGTTCTTCATTTTCACTTCTAGTAAAGCTCTATTCTTCACTCTGCCTACTGGTAGGAACAAATTCTGATCTGCGGACTAGAATAATGACTTAGGTTGCCATAAATGACAAAAATAGAATCCATATGCCAACAATCTCCCCCTTTGGAATTGATGGCAACACTTAGTGAAAAATGACTAAGTGCTGGAACCAATATGATTACACTATCAGATTTCAAAATTTCAAAACACATCTCCCCCTTAGAGTGATAAGGCATTTTTCACTGCTCTCTCTCCCCCTTTGGCATCAATGACAACATATTTTTTATTGCAATCTCTCTCCCTTTCAAAAATTTGATTAAAATTTGAAGAAATACAATTGCTACTCGAGTCAGAAAATTATCTTGTACTTATCTTTCATTTTCGGAAGAAATTTCTTCCAAGCTTCTACTGCAATCCCAATGATTAAGATCAAGTTGTTGTTCTTTGATGTCCGGTTGATAATTTGGATGAGGGACTCCAGAATTGTGATTGCCTCTTCTAATTTCTCTCCTTTCCTCAGAACCTCAATCAACAGCTCCAATTTGCATTTGGTTAAATCCTTCACCTTCCAAAAGGCGTTCACAAGGTTGTTTCTAGTGAACATAAATTTTGTATACTCAGACTACAAAACTTGAATCCTTTTCTTGACTACACCATCCTAATCCTGAAACATGTTATAATCCTGATCAATTTTGTTCAGCTCAGATTCAATCTACTCTAGCTTATCTTTGTATTTCCCAACTGCATGAGGCCAATGAAGACAATAGTTGTAGATGTTATTGGTTGTATTTATGTATTGCCTCAACTAAAGATGCAATTGTAACAGTTCAAAAATAGGTTGTGGGCCATCATCTATCTTCTATATTTTTCTCTATGGATAGTGAGTCCACTTGGACAGTGAGTCAAACTACACAATGAGAACTTTTGTAAATATACTATAACTGGTTATAATATATTGTGAGCTAACTTTCACCGTGGTTTTTTCCATTTTTGGTTTTCCACTTAAAAATCTTGGCATTCATGGTTATGTGATAATGTGGATGTTTCATGCTTTCTTTCCTTACGACAGTTGAGTATGCATTAGTAATTGCATGTTTAATGTTTGAATGGTTTAAGAAAATATTGATTCACCCCCTCTTAGTATTTTGGGTGTTCAACAATTGGTATTAGAGCCTGGTTCCTTGGAAGGAGCTTAACCTCTTTGGGAAGGTCTTGGAGATTGAATGCATGGCTGAAAAAAAAATTCCTATTCCTTTGGAAGAGATTCCAATAGCTAGATTTATAGAAGAAGATTGTGTGGTTGACAAAGATGGAGAACTCAAAGTTGCTATTGAAGATCTAGAAATAATTGAAGGAAAAAATAGAGATTTGAAGGAAAATGTCAAAGAAGCAAATGAGTGTATCAAAAAATTGAGAGTAAATAAAAAATTTCAGAGAAAGGAAAAAGGAAGTCAGTGAGAATTTGAAATAAGCAAATGAAACTATCACTAGATTGAAAGTACAAGTTGAAGAAAAGAAAAGAGTTGAGGAATGTTTGAATGCAATGGTGAAAATAAAATCTGATGAATGAATAAGGCTTGAACAAGAAGTGGTAAACCTAAGATCATATTTGGAGAAAGAAAGGAGCCATGAAGGAAAATTCAAGATGAGTTCTAAAAATCTTGATGAAATGATTACAAATAAAAAAACATCCAAAAACAAAGGTGGCTTAGGATTTGAAAAAGGTGAAAGCTCAAAAGTAGATTAGACACCTAATGCAGAAGAGAAGATCAATGAACCAAAGAAGACTAAGACAAGAAGAAAAATGGTAAGATCCAAAATCAAAGGAATGAAGCTAGAAGACCACCACTTAGACAACCAAATGCACAAAGGTACTCATCTTTCAATGGTTTTTGCTATTTTTGCAATAAATTTAGAAATAAGGCAATGGAATGTAGAAACAAAATGAATCAGAATGTTCCATCCCCTTTTGGTTAATGTTTTGCATGTAAGCGATTTGGACATAGAGTTGATGAATGTAGAAGTCAAACGATGAATGGCTACACTAATGGTAGAATGATCCAATTTTTCAATGGTTATTGTTATACATGCAATGGATTTGGACAAAAAGCTAATCAATGCAAATTAAGATTGAATGGAAGGAATACTTTTAAAAAGAATGTTGTATGCTACAATTGCAGTAGACCTAGACACATTTGCAAGTTTTGCAAAAGTAGAAATACAAGGAAGGATAATCTGGTAAAGAAGAATGAACTTGTGAAAAATATTGATCCTAAAGAGATAAAGAAGGTGATGAATAAGATTTGGAAAAATAAGGAAGAGAAAGAAGTCAAGGAAGAATTTGTACCATTCTCTAGTGCAGATGTTTCCTCTAGAAACTAAGCTGAGAGCTTTGGCTTAGGGGGAGCTTTAATGGAAATATTTTGTCCCCTGCCAAAGAGGAGGTGTTGATGCTGCAACATGAAGATATGTGATATAGATCAACATGCTTGATCTATTTTTGAATATTGAAGAATAAAATGTAACATGCAAAATTTTGTAGAGCTTCGGAAGTTGTCTATATATACAAATAAAGTGTTACCAACTTTATGGATTGAAGAATTCAGTGTAGAATTAGGTCAAATCAAAAGGTTATAAGTGATTTCACTAAGGAAAATTCATTTCACAAAAGCATTCGAGAAGGAGCAGAGCAACAGAGATAGAATTCAAAGTATGCAAGGTGATTTGTGTTTCAGTGCATCGAAACCCTAGTTCAGCAAGAAATATTTATGAATCTATTTACCCTAATTTTTGAAGAACTTTTCTTGGAAATAGTGTGAATCTATTTTGCAATGGCTACACCGAGGGTTATAGAGGTTACAAAGAAACCACAACAAAATTGAAAAGGTATCCAAAAGCCATAGAATATGACCTGTTAGGTGCATTTTCACATATTCCATATGGGGTTTTACCAATTAAAGATATTAGGGATTATATTCATGGAAAAATGGAAGAACATCCTCACACTAAGTTAGGAGATACATGGGAAAATGATTTAATGAGAGACGACTTCACCCTAAAGCCAAAATATAAAAACCTAGTTGAGAATAAATTGGATCTATGGCAATGGTTCCCTAATTTCTATTATGATGTCAAGTGGATCGAAATGGATTTGAGCATAATACATGATCAGTTTTTTTGGACTAATATGCCTAATATGATCACTAAGGAAGTAATAAGAGAAGTCATTGGTCTATGCTCCATCAAACCCAGCCCTATTTTGAAATATGTTAAAAATGAAGTGGTTATGGAGAGAATAGGTGCAAAATATGACAAGAGATCCCTTGTAGTAAATGCCATCAGAAATATAGCTATGAGATACACAACTATGATGATTGGTTATAAAATTTATTATACAAAATAGAGACAATTTTGTATATTCCACTGCAAGCAATGTAGCATATGAGATGGTAGAAAATGGTGCAGACTATGACTTGTGCAGTTCAAGCTATCTTCTATATTTTATTTTCCTTTTTAGTTTGGTAAGAGATAGCCTGAACTGCTCCTTCATATGTAGAGTTATTTCCCCCTCTTTCTTGTCCTGAGACTCAGAGACCATGGCATCCTTAATGCACTCAATCATCTCTTCAGGAAACACATTATGTGAACTTTCCAAACCAATATTATTGTGCACAAAATAAGTGCTTAGTGTGCTTTCGATCAAGTCTTGCTCATAAGAGGGTCTCTTAGACCATATGTCAGCAATTTTCTACATAAATGAGCACTGATACAATTGTAAACTATTAGCACAGCTACTGACAACTTCCTACATTCCGGTGCCAATTGTTGATAGGGGGACAAAGGATTTTCTTGAAAAACTCCCCCTAGGCCAATGGCCTAAGATCAATTTTTGAAGGAATTACCAGAAACTGCTTCTAGTGTGGGCTTATTTCTTTCATTAGATTCACTCTTCCTTACCCATGTTTTCCTCATATTATCTCTTATCTCTTCCACAGTCACTTTCCCTTTTCCTTTATCATCATTTTGTGAAATTCCTCCTTTGTATACCGAACCTCTTCTATCCATGTTTTTGTTCCTGTAGAATCTTGCAATGTGACCAAATCTGTTGCAATTGTAACACACGGGATTTATTTATACAAACCACTCACTCCATTGATTTCCTCTTGATTTGTATTTATTAGAAATATTCCCAAATCTTCCACAGGTGTAGCATTTAACATTCCTTACACTACAGACATACTTATGCATTCAATTGACTTATTACCAAACTTGTTGCAATTGAAACACTGACTGGGAAATGATGGACTGCTTGAATTTATTTACTTCTACACTAAGAAGCCATATGACCAAATTTATTACAAGAAAAGTAGTGACCATTAAAATTTTGAGCATTGGGTTGTCTTACCGGATGCCTTCTTCCTTTGTTCATCTGATTTCATTGTTTGGAATCCTCATGTTTAGATCCAGAGCTTTCCCCCTTCTCATATCCAAGACCTCGCTTGTCATTTGCATCGTTCTGTCCTTTAGTCAATTCATCAAGCTTAGCAGAGCTGATCTTAAACTTCTCCTTGTATTCATTTGTAGTAGTGAGTTCATCTCTAGAATAACTATATGTCTTTCAAGCTCTTGTTCATTATTTTTGGATTTTTGCAGCTTCAATCTCCAGTAAATGAATCCACCATTAACTATGTACATATTCAGATCTTTCTTTTATGGATCGGTTTATTCTCCTCATTCTTCCTTCTTTCTTCAATCTCCTTAGTTTTCCTCATCACCATAGATTCCATCTCAAGCTTTAGAGTAGCATTGTCTCTAGCAAGCTTTTCACATTCTTCAGTTATTTCTTTTAAGGTCTGATTCAGGTGAACATCTTCCAAGATTTTACTTTCTTTCTGCTTTATTGATCACATAGTTCCTTCCTCTTTTCTCTTGACTCATTGATTTTATCCTTCAATGATTGAATGAATTTTTTTAGCATCCCAAGATTTGCTTTTAATTCCATGACTTCTACTTTAGACTGTCAAGAGATCATCAAGTACCACCAAAAGCTGTTGTTGAAGACTACCAAAGTCCATTGTATTCCAAGATCCACCTCAAGTTGTTAAGCTTCTATAGGAACCTACTTTGATACCAATTGTTGGACTCAAGGAACAGGAGGGGAGAATCCTGTTTTGCAATATTTAAATTTCAATTCGTGATCTTAAACCATTTACAACATTTCAACAAAAGTAAAGATGCAAGCAAATGAGGAAACAACAAGACACCATAACACCAAGATTTTTACATGGAAACCTGTAGGGAAAAACCACGGTGGAGGTTAATCCACAATTTATACTCTATTAAAAGTATGAAGAAAAAGGGAATGCACATGTATTCAGGCACACTGCCTAGAGCTCACTACTCAAAAGAAGGAAGGCTCACTGCCTTACAAAATGTTTGGATTACAACAAAAGGTTGAACTGAGAAAATAACATCTACAAATTCCTGGTATCGTTCTGATGAAGCTCATAGATCAAATTTTGGACCTTCTGTCTTTCTGCAGCTCTACTTTGCCTTAATTCGCTTCACAAAAATCCTCTTTTGCACAAGAAAAATTTTCTAACTGATCTTCTAATATTCACAAACACATCTAATTTACTCTTCACACCCATACATCCATCAAAATGAATTAGCCAAACTCACATATATATCTGCTATCAAGGATTTAGTCGCTTTATGTTGGCTTCAACAAAATAAAAGACATTTTCCAATTGTCAGCTCAATCCATATTTGATATTTGATGCGTACCCATCAAAGTCAGCTAATGTTATGTTGGGACCCAAAACAAAATGTTGGAACACATAAATATTTAAACAATTACTCCTTACACATCCGCGACATGCCATATACACTGAGTTAGCCACCATGAACAAATAAACAGAAAAATCATCCTGTCAGATCTCCTAACTCAACCACCGATTAATGCAACAACAAAAAACTTAACAATAAGATAATATAGTTGTTCAAAAACCTTCCCCAAGATCCATAACCTAAAATGATAATCTGATGAAGCATATAGATCGACATACTAACTGGATACCCTGTTCTTCATTCTCACTTCCAGTAAAGCTCTATTCTTCACTCTACCTGCCAGTAGAAACAAATTCTGATCTACAGACTGGAATAATGACTTAGGTTGCCATCAATGACAACACTAGAATCCATATTCCAAGAGTAATTACCATGAGTTTTATTTAGATTTTGGGTGGGGTTTTAGCTTGCTCAATAAACTTGTTAAACTAGTAGTTCATGCTTCTTGTTTTGGTTAGGCTTTAGATTTTAATTTTTTAGATGTTGGGTTTTATGCAATCTTGGCACAAGGGGGAAGACAAAGTACACATACAATAACCTAGATTATTCAAGTGGGTGTGTACATAGTTGTGAACCCACTAATAATGTATTTTCTAGGCATGGAAAGTAGGTACCATGAGGAGGCACTAACCAATTTTGATCCGCAACATAACACAAGGCTATGAAAGGAGAGCATATGTAGCCTCAATCTAATTTATATGGTCACATGATGAATCATTTCCTAGGGCTAACCAATTACTAGTGCATCACAAATACATATAGTTAGAGTCCTCTAACTAGGCTTGTACAAGGTTCACTAACAAGAGTCCTCAATATTACTAAAGATATGTAAATCCAAAGTCTTTGAAATGAGGGGTATGCCTAATTGGTTGGTGTAATCTAGGGTAACTCACTTTCCACCCTCACTTTGTAAGGTATAATGATCCTTGCAATCTTAGCTAGAAATAATGTATATATCCCTCAATAGGAGAATCTTTCAATTCTTTCCCAATTTTTATTCCCCACTAGTACATGAGGATTCAAGTCACCCACTTGGTGATGAAATCCAAGTTAGGCGAACTAAAATTAAATAAATAAATAAGAAAGAGTGTTTTTTATTCTCAAGATCATGAAATTGTGTGAGACTAGAAGAGCATACACACTCTAACTTCAAGTGACAAGAAAAAAATGAAAGCACTTTTGATCTTCAAGATCACCAAAAGATGCAAGAAGAAATCATATATGGGTTTTCAAATCACAAAAAGAAAAGAAAACAAGTTCATTTACAAAGTGTGAAGTGTGAAGGTGAATGAATAGAAATTTTTTTAGTTCCCAAAATCACCTTTTGATGCAAAGGAAGAGCATACACACTTGTTGAACCCACTAAACTAGCAAAACCATTTAATTTCCTCTTAGAACATTAAATGAAAAAAATAAAAAAATATTTCACAATTTGAACCTTGGCCAAATGACTTTGCAAAAATGTTTCAAGATTTGAGCCATACCCCTACTCTTATAATTGGAACTAGAATATATATATATATATATATATATAATGGATGAGCTTCTCTATAAAAACAATATACATGCATATGATGATAAAAGTATGCATATAAATGAAATAGTATTTAAAAATCAAATTTACATTTAGAATCATTTGAGCATGTAGGAAAGATGTAATCTATTAAGCCCTAAATTAAACTAGTTTATAGTCATATACATGTTTAATTTTTATGTATATCAAGGAAAATGTTTATAGAAATTAAAGTTGCAAAGAATTAGTGAAATTAATACATAGAAATGGTCTAATCTATGTGGTTGCATTTTATGGGATGATATGGAATGAGGTGTTTCATTTCTTTGGCTATATGAGGAAGTTAGGATGAATGCATTTAAGACTAAAGAACTAGTGGATGGATTTGAAATATACTATTAATTGTTGTTAGTGAGCCTTACACTTTATTAAATAATATGGTTGTAGGAGTTGTATGTATTAATTGGACATGTACTTAGGCATTGTAAAAATAGACATTGTTGTAGTAGTGTTGATCTTTGGAACAAAATCTCTCTTTGATAGGACAATCGACATTTACTATTGTTTGGAAGGGTTATATTCAGCTATGTGAAATTACTTGACTATTAAAGTCTTAGGTAGCAAGTTAAGTGGGCTTGATCTTGGGGGGAAACTTCATGGTTAAGCATGTTTGAGTCAAAGTAGTACTTGGATAGTTGACCTCCCAAAAAATTATAATGCTTCACCCCTATGAGCATCACCTAGATACAATGAGTACTAAGTGAACCATTCATGCTCATGAGAGATGGATTCATGTGAATCACTACTCATAAAATATGGATTAATTAGTATGACTCAAAAAGTATGCAACTCAATACTAATAAAACACTATAGTTTAAGACACCATGAAAAATGTGTCCTTATTATCAATATTGATGTGCTTAAATATTAGCACTTGAACTATTTAGACTCTTGGAAACAATACACCATTTATACCTCTCATTCCTCCAACACCCTCCTCTCTAACAATAAGTTAATTGACTAATTAAAAAAAATCAAACCTTTCTAGTTGGACTTTTGCAATACCCCATAAATAGTGTGTACTTTGTATTTAGACATATTTCACAATTGTGTGTTTAAGCATAGACAAAATCAACAACAAAAGATCTCCATACTTTTGTGATGGCCTATAAATAGTGTGTACTCTAAATACAGACATATTTCACAATTATGTTATGTCAACAAATAGACAAAATCAACAACAAAATGTCTCGATACTTTTGTGATGCCTCATAAATAGTGTGTACTCTAAATATTGACATATTTCACAATTATGTTATGTCAAGAAATAGACAAAATCAACAACAAAATATCTCTATACTTTTGTGATACCACATAAATAATGTGTATTCTAAATATTGACATATTTCACAATTATGTTATATCAAGAAATAGACAAAATCAACATCAAAATATCTCATACTTTTGCAATGCCTCATAAATAGTGTACTCTATATTTAAACATATAGTGTACTCTGTATTCAAACATATTTGATTACTGTATTATAGGTATCTAGACATAGAAAAAACCATTGTTCCAATGCCCCATAAACAGTGTGCTCTGTATTCAGACATATATCGGACATAGGCAAAATCAAAATCAACAGCTAAAAAAACTTCTGTATTTTCATTGAAAAATGGGTATTTTTGTAAAACCATACACCATTTCAAATTGTACAGAGAAATTCCTGGTTTGCAAAACAATACTCCTATTCAAAAATTACTACTCATAACCCCTTGAAGCTACTGGGGTGCACTTGAAACATGGGCAAATTTTGGTAATTAGGCTATATCTTCCAAATTTTGAATACCCATAAGCTTTAAATTATTCTCAGCCTCCACCTGTGAAGTAGTCATGGGCTTACTCTTTGGTGCAAACATTTTAGAAAGAGGGACAACAATCTGATTATGTATCAGTTTGCTCAAATGTTGTCCTCCCTCTTTCAGGGACCTCACCATTTCAGCCAATGACTGAGCCATGAAAGCAAAGATCTGCCTCCTTATATTCCCTCTCTTTGGTGGGAGCCTTCTGATCGGCCTCCCCTCAATCTTCCCATTGTCTATCTCACCAGATACCGCTAAATATTCCCCTCCCAAGCAACAAGCTTTTCTCTCCACCATCTCCACACTTTGCCTGCTACCCATCTGCTCTCTAATGATTTTCTCAAAATTAATTACAGAAATTAAGAGGAAACAGCTGCGAAACCACAAAAAGCTCTGGTGTAACATATAAAACCTGCACTGTATAAAAGCCCACAAAACTCCGGCAATGCCCGGGTATTGCCAGGCTGGATGCTTAGATGTATTTTAATTAATTATTATTTTTGTCGGAAGGTATGATTCAATATGTTCTTTTTAAGGTAAGCAGAGATTTTGAAAGGGCATAGATCTTTCTACAAAAAGTAAAAAAGATAGACATTAAGCATCTTAGGACAGCAAAGAATTCAAGAGAAAAAACAACGCTCAAAAAACGAGGACACTACATAATCTGACAATTTGCCAACCCCAAGTCAGGGTGGTTTGAAGCCAAATTGTCCAACAATCTTTGCTCAACCCTGGTACAAAGATCCAACTGTCCTAAACTTTTTTTTTGGAACAAGAAATATTTGTAAGATCACTCTAGATATATATAATATATTGTGTAAAATGAATAAATTACAAATCATATTAAATAAATTATAAATTCTATCTTAAAATTTTTATATAGAATCTTTTTACAATGATTTCTGGATTTGATTGTGTGAGAATTTTTACATCAACGTTTTCAATCACACTTCATGATCATGAGGGTGAAAACAGAGACATGAAGAAAGTAAAGACCACTTTATCCTTCTTGTGCTTTTTACTTTCATCCTCATGATGGATCACAAAATATGATCTGAAATGTTGATGTAAAAATTCTCACACAATCAAATCCAAAAATCATTACAAAAGAACAATATAAATTACGAAAACTTAAAATCAATAATAAAATCTTCTATTAAAAAAAGTATTCTCAAAACTTTTAACCATATCCAATGTTTAAAGCAGCAGTTTTGTAGGATATAGTGATTGATTTCTGTAAAGCAGGTTGGTTGTTTATGTACTCCATTCTTTTTGGCAAATAAAATTAGTGTAAGTCAATAACCAACTAATAACGTTTGAATGTCTCAAGCACCAAATCGGACAGACGTTTTCTTGTACTAATGAAGGCGATACTTACAAAGACTATTTCAGAACATAGTTGATACATTGTACCTGCAAATAAATTGGTATATTCTCATTCGCTTACGTAGTTGGATGATGAATTCATTTGTGACGTTTAGTCCACGTCACTAACTATATGTAGCTCTGGTATCTAGCGAGCAATCTAGAATATGAATATTGAAATTTAGTCCAAACTTCAAAGTATAAAGGAAACCTATGTTGCTTTATCCGCAAGCCATGGATGATACGGCGTCTCCATTTTCAATCCTCAAGCTTTTTCATATTTACTGGTCAAAGTCATATATATATATGAATTGTATTTCTATTATCATTTAGAAAATGGTATTATACATATTAAAAAAAGTGGGTGGAAAGAGTTTTATTAACAAAAGTTTATATTTAAACTTTATACTTCTTTACTTTTCAACAATGATAAATTGATGGACAAATGGTCTCTCGAAGTTTCAAATTCCAGTACAAAATTTTACAATCATCTTTTTTAGAAGTGGGTGGAAAGAGTTGTACTAACAAAGTTCAAACATGGTCAAGCTTAAAATTTATACTTTTTCACTTTTCAACAATGATAAATTTATGGACAAATGATCCCTCAAAGTTTTAAATTCCAACACAAAATTTTACAATCATCTTTTCTAATTTGAAATTTATTTATTAATGTTTACTACAAATTAAAATATGTTAATATATATTTTATGTAAAAAATTGTGAAAAAAGAGAAAAAGAAATTATTGTTCATAATAACTTTGTTTCTATTTTATCTTTTTTAAATGAAGGTTAAGGAAAACATTGAAGGACATTATGGAGATAAAGAGTTATGTTGATGACTCTTAAGGAGATTATGGAAACAAAGAATTGTGTTGGATAATCTCTATAATAAATAGAATTCCACATCTTTTATCCTCATAATAAATAAAATATCACAAAGATCAATGATTTTCTTTGAAGAGGAAAAGAGCAACACACATTTTATTCCCATAACAAATAAGATATCTATAGAACCATGATTTACTTTAAAGAGGTAGTAAGGCTTGCTAAAAATATCATTATACACTAGACACCTAAAAATAAAATGCTTTTTGGGTTCAAGTTTATTATTGGAGAGTCTACAAATGTGTCGATCTTTTGGGATGATGTGCTTTGACTCCATACATGAAGTTGACAAGAGCATACCCATAACTAGTCCTTAGGACATATCAAACCAAAGACATGCCTAGTATACTTTGGAGGAATAACTTATGCATCTTCTATATAGATATAGTACTTCAAGTAGCATTCCATGTTTGTTAATAGTTTTCCTACTAGTTCTATCCAAGTTGACCTTATATAGGCTTTGTAGATCTCATCCCCAATGCCTCTATGAATATCTCTTTTCAACATGTAGGGGGCATTGCTAGATAAGGTATTACGAAGAAGATGATTGATATTAATACCAATTCTTTATAGAAAACTAATGCATTTAGGCATACTAAGTGTTCTTGATCCCCTATTCACATCACTTCATAGAATATTGAAGAGCCTTGGAAGGATACCCATGGTGCCTATTGTTATATCTTATATGCATCTTAATATATGAAGCAACATCACTACATGAAATATAACTAAAATATGAGGAGAATGAATATCAAATTTAGTCAAAATAATTACATGTGGAACTAACCTCTTTGCTTGCAAGTTTTCACATGACATGTCCCTAAATCAAGGAGGGTAAATTGGTGTTTCTACTTTTTAATTTTTTGTGTTCATATGATCATGTATCACACTAAATCCCTTCCATTTGATTATTCTTCATAATCCTCCTAATAAATAAAAATCAAGTGTGGATATTGTGGTAACAAAAAACATAGAAAATAAGATTGCATTCAAAGAAAAATTAATGAAATGAAGCAACTTCTTCTTGATCATGGTATTGCTTTACCAAATAATTTAGCTCTAGCACATGTAGTAACATCATATGATCTCACTCAAACATCTTATGAAACATCAACATCATTTGGGGATGAACAATGTAGACTAATGACTTACATTGAGAAATCATCTCGTCCATCACCTATTGCTACATCTAAATCCAATGTTAACTCATACATGGCTTCTAGTGATTCTATGCACTAAGACATGATATCAATTTTCTAGATCTACCATATTGGAATGAATTTCTATGAGACATATCATCTTTTCTCATAGATAATATTGTATATTTAGAAGAAACTATTAAGTAAATTCATATTCTATTTAATAACAACCACATCGACATTGTCATACCCACATATGCATCTTTCAATCCTTTTTCTATTAGCTTTCAAATGGAGCATTTGAGTATTATTTCAAGACATAATCATAGGCATCATCTAGGGCTTTGGATCATGTACAAATTTCAAATAGTTTAATCCTTCTTCTTGCATATTCCTATTTGGAATCCTAACTTATCTTGCACACATTTTTGGTGTCGTTTCTTCCTAGGCAAGGGAAGAAATATTGTTCAATATTTGTGTATCATCTTCAACATCCAGTGTCAAGAATATACCAACACTACATAAGGCATTTTTGTAAGAAATTCTCTAGATAAAACACAAAATTTTCACACATATAATTTTCTCTCTCTTTTAAAATCTAAAATTTATCTTCATACATACAAATAAACATCCACCTGAACATGATGAAAATTATCCAAATTGGATAGACTCGAGAACAACCACTTTATTCAATCAATTGTTTAATAATGATTTTACATAAGAAAGAGAAAAAAATTGTTATTTATACTTATTTAATATTTGATAGTCTCATCCGAATACTCAATAATTAATCATAAGAAAGTTTGGGCCAACTTGTCCAATACGAGATAACAATTACATAGCCAATCTAGAATTTTCTATCCTTTGGGCTAATTTATACATATGGGACTAAAAATCTATTATCATCAATATGAACCATGCGCCCATCCAATACAAGATGGTATTCAAGTGGCCAAATGAGCTTTAAAGGAAAAACATCAAAATAAATATGATTTGACTAGAGACTTCTATTGAACACAACAAAACACTGAGAAGGGGGGTTGAATCTGTATTCTATCAAATCTCAAACCTTCCAAAAAAAACAAATACGTCAAAATATACCACATAAATAGGAACATTAAAGATAAGAACAATGCACAACACAACACAACACTAGATATATGTGGAAAACCCCATAGGGGAAAAACCATAGTGAGAAAAGCTACTAAGAGCTATTGTCCTAATCTAACCTCACTTGAGATGAACAACTTCTTACACAAAATTTTTTAGGGCTACAATCCAAGGAAGCTACTACTCGCTAATTATAGTTTTAGGGTCACTCCCAAGGAAGCTACAACTCCCTGATTAAAATTTTTTTAGGGATTCAACCCCAAGGAAGCTATAACTCTGATCTGAGCACACACTCAGGAATTATTACAAAATGGCAGTCCTTCTATTGTCTGAAAATGACAATTAAGCTCACTCATTTTGATGATTGCAATTTTTCTTTGTTACTTCTCTTTTGATGATTATAATTCATCTTTGTCACTTCTTCAAATATCTTGTTAGCTACCTACTAGCTCACTACTTTAAACAATCAATAAGTTTTTCCTTTGTCTCACTGCCTCCAGTAAACAATTAAGTACACTCCTTCACTTCCCTTTTGTCATAGAGATATGATCAATATAAAATCAGACATTATCTTCCACAACTACTGTTTCTCTTTCAGTCACTTACACAATTACCATCATGCCACACTTGTCTGCCCTAGATCAAACTAGGTTTACAATTTATACATGATATTACATTGATTGCATTCACATGTCATCCTACAACAACAAAAATATTACATATGTATGTTACATCTCGTAGTGTTTCTACTTATTTACTTTTACCTAGTTGGGTGAAAATGCTTTAGATGGGTGTATTTATGCTTTATGTATTTTGGAAATATGAAGAATAAATGTTGATTTAATTTGATGTTATGAAATGTTTTGATTGTAAAATTATATATGATGCAAGTGAATGTATTGTTTTCAACTAACTATTGTTGCAATGTACTAAGTTAGATGTAGGAATAGAATCAAGCCTCCTGAAGAGAAGGGAAGCATCACTCAGGGAGAAGAACTTGGTCTAGTAAAATTTGATAAAGACCTAAACTGAGCTTTCACACACACTTCTAGTTTGGTCAAGTTGGGATAATAGTTTGGGAAATAGTAAGTTACCTTTAGTCTTGCTTGTGGTTTTATTTACGAATGTTCTTTCTTAGGGGTTTAAAGTATTGAGTCTCTTTATGATGTGTGAGTTCTTCTTTATGTGTTTATATTTAATCGATGAGATATATACATAAAATGTATATATATGTATATATGTATGTGTCAATGATAAACTCATATACATGAGTAAATACATGCATGAGTATACATAGATAGACATATCTACGCACGCTTATGGACGGATTACCCATGTGCAAGGGAATATCGATCAGACAAGGTGACATATATATACATTTTGTGTATATATGTCGATCGATATGATTGTGAATATATGTGTTTAAATATCAAGGCATGATATATAGTATATGAGTATTTACATATATATATTAACATACACGTATTTATTGATGAAAAGGATACGTCCATACTAGTATATTAATATATATCTTTGTATATATACATTATTTGATATATGAATACACATTCACATATTCTCATATTTCACATATTGATGCATGTGTATATATACATAATGTATATATACGCATGCATCAATATGTGAAAAATGAGAATATGTGAATGTGTATTTGTATATATAAAATAATGAATTTTATAAACATGTGAATTTAGAGATATATATATACATATAAACATATTACGTTATGTGCATACATAATATATATATTGAATATATATGATAATAATTTCTATAGTGTTGAATTATTGATATTCAAGTGTATAACATATTAAACATAGCATATGCTAAGTATTGCATGCAACATATAGATAAAGGGAATAGCGCTTAAGTTGAAACAACACATAAACATAAGTAATGTTTAAAGCATTTAAAATGCTAAGTATTATGAAATATGGGAATCACTAGGTAAAGCACATAGTATCTAATGCCAACGATGTGGTCATAATAGTGGTTTACAATTCCCATCAATGAATTTTAGCTGAAATCACATATTTTAGAAAATATATGATTTAATCCTTAAAAAGTTTTAAGGATTCCAATTGAAGAGGGTTTGATCAAATCACCTTAGATCAAAACCCCCTTGGATAGAACCTCGCTAGTTTTAAACAATACCTATAAATGCGTCTCCTTTACACCTATCAAAATGCTGATAAAAATAACTTTTGATTTAGCTTTTGGGGATCAAATGAATTCATTTAAAATTTATTTCAAATGATTATGGTATTCCTCAGAACAAGCTATCCAATGAATATAATTTTAATATGTTTTGGTTTTGTTATGTATTTTAAGTTTTATTTAAACACAGTTTTTAATCGAAAATGAATTTCTTTGTTCTTCACATGTGGAAAAATAGAATATTATCAAAAAAAAATTGAAAAATATGAGTGCACTAGATATTGAAGTCCTTGATCCAACAAAAAAAATTTTGACATATACAAAAAAGTTACACGTTATACATCGCGCTGTGTCTGAATTGTAATTCGTTTGACTTTGAAACTTGATTAAGGAAAAAATATTCAATAAAAAACTATCTAACCAAGTGGAAGCACTAGATATCGAGTTACAAATCTAAATTTGAAAGAATAAGAATTTTATCTTCATGGAAAAAAGTTATGCATTATACTGTAAAAGGCCACTTTTAAAAATGTTGTTTTCTCAAAAAATCAATTTTCGTGGAGATGGAAAAAGGTGAAATTTGATTCAAAAATTTTGAAAAAATATTTTAGAATCTATAGACAAAATTTGATGAGACTCTAGTTTGCACCATCTTCAAATTCCTCTTGGTTTATAGATAGGTTCCCGAATGTGAAGATCTAGTTAAAAATAATAATTTCAAAATTGTAAACCACTATTATGGGATCAACTATGTGTAAGATACAACCAAGACTAGGTCAAATGCAAAGGAAAAAGTGAATACTCACACATAGGAAGCTTTGACCTGGTCATTAAAAAATTACCAAAAGAAAAGGGCGTAAATGATATTATATGGCGCCAACTTGTGAATAGTATGAACCTATTAAAAGTCTAATTTACAATACAAATTCTGGATAATGAAGCAATTTGAAATATGTGAAATGGTCAAATGTGAAGCTAGTCAAAGTAAGTCGACCTATAGAAGACATTAACCTTGCACTTCTAATTGTAATTCTTGTTGTCCATTTGAGTAAACAACTCATTCTTTCTGGTGAAATTAGGTTGTGCATGTGTTTACTGTGCAATGTTTTTAGCTGCCACATTTTCTTTTTCTTGCTAAGTTGAACCTTTTTGGATTGAGAGGTTTCATCTTTGATAGCTTGTTTCTAGCTTGTAGTTTCTCACATTTTTGTATAAATAGAGGTGCTTTCTCCCTCAAATGGGATGCATTATGCACACTTGATGCTTATTTTTTGAGTTGTTACTTTGATTTTTTGAGTTTGAGAGTTTGTGAGAGGGTTTTTGAGAGTAATTTTTTGAAGAGAGGAAGAGAGATAGTTGGGATTTGAATGTTGATTATGGAGATGGCTAAGGTAGGAATCCAATTTGAACTTTTGAAGCTTTACATATATAGGCATGCTAAATTCTACTCTTTTATGCTTTTTATGTTTTCAAAAGATTGTATGACTTTGTTTGTCCTATTTGGAAAGTAAGTTAGTTATTCTAATATGATTTGGTTATCATCTTCTTTGGATAAGTATGAAAGATGTTTGAAAATTCTAGTTGTTAGAAAACCTCAATGGAGGGTTAAATGCATATACTCTATATACATTGGAGTATGAATGTTTATGTGGATATTGTAGATGCTCAAATAGGCCTAACTGACATTATGCATCTAATTCTATTTAATTAACATCACTTCTACTATTAATCAAGTAATTAAGTTTATTTGATTAATTCATTTCCTGCTCACTAATGTTCATCATGTTTAATTAAATAAATCAATTTATTTAATTAAAACCCCAAAGTCCTCTCATTTGATTTAATAAACCAAATTATTTAAGTCAAATTTCATAAACCCCCTAATCCCATCAAATTGATTAATTTTGAATTAATTAACTCCTAATCATCATTATCCATTTCTCTAGCTTTTAACTCCCCTAAAGTTAAATCAACCCATGGTCAACTAACTAGGTTGCACATGAAATTCATTTCTTTTAATTATCTAATTACCTTATTTATCCTCACAATGGCATATTCCTAGGAATATTACTCCCAACCACCCCTTCATTCAATTTCCCTCCAAAAGCCACTTACACACCCATAAATACCTCTTACAAAGCCATTTACTCCCTCTTACATGTCATCTTGTCTCTTACAAGGGCATTAATCTCTCTTACATCCTCACCCACGTTCTCTTACACTCTCAACCATATGCATTCAATTGCTATGAACGCTTAACTATTACAATGATTAATTAAGGATTTAAAATTGAATTAACATAATTGAAAATGCTTAAAAGGATAAAGCATAATAACTATGATGAACAAAAAAGAGAGAGAAGAGAAAGAGAAGACAAAATAGTTGATAACGGAGTTTGCCAATATGGCTATACGTCTCTAGGCCCCTCTCCAACGGAGTGACCGATCCTTGATTATGCTCCATAAAGAACTACAAGGCAAATGCCAAGTTTACAAGTTTGTCTCTCTTCAGTGCAACAACATAACATTCCTCTGTTGCATAGAAACAAACACTTGAGTCTTCAGGATGATTCTCTCCTTAGCCATCACCTAGATGTCAAATCTCCCATTTTCACCTCCTTTTATACAAAAAGTTTACCTAATATGGTTTAAAACCATAAGATTACAAAATTACACAATATCCCCCTTTTTAGGTAAAAAAATCTCTCCTATTTCCCTCCTTTTACATAATAAAGAATTTAAATAATATTATATATCTCTTAAAATTATTTAGGCCCTTTAAAATTTGCATTCTCGAGCTTTTCAAATCTTAGGAAGATTATTTTTAAGTTAGAGTTTAATTTTTTTTTCACTAAAAAGGGGTCAAATCCCTTAAATTAGGGTATTCGACTTTTTAGTCTTCTTTAAAACCAATATATGTTGAAATACTTGTAAATCCATTCAATAGCTCGTTGGAGGTTAAGTGTTTTGGTGGTGGGGTGGTCAGGAGGTCGACCACTGCCACCGTTCATTTTGAAACTGAATTCCAATGTTTTAAATGACAAAACCAACTTGGCATACATGGTAAAGAAAAGGTCACAAGCACAATGACCAAGCCCATGGCTATTGTGGGAGAGGTTAGGGGGTCGACCCCCCCCAACTAATTTTAGCAAACAGTGCAACAAACTCGGTGACCAATGACCATGGAGGGTGCCATTTGGTGCTTGTAGGAGTGGCCACATGGCACAATATCATTCGCTAACCAAGACACATCATCTGCCACACAGTGATGACTGGACTGCCACCTATACCTGTTGACTGGACTATAGATGCCATGTGTCACTCCTTGATTGGTCCACATCTGCGTATGTACTGTACAGCCTGCCACGTTAGCATGTTGACATCATCATCTATACATTTGGTCAACCGTAGTGCTTGCAAACTTTGACTTGGCCTAACTTGCACGTACGAACTCAGATTTCAGTGAAATGAGCGGCATTGAGCTTTTCATTTTGGCCCCAATTCTGCTAAATTCCAAGACAGTCATTTTTTTCCTTTCTAAATGGCCTCTGACACCTGGTTTGACCAAACTTTGACTAGTCATAACTTGAGCATACAGACCCCTTTTGAGCCCATTCGAGTTGTGTTGGACTCAAATTTTTGAGCTCTTCAAGATGACGCTAAATTTTGGAGCAATTGAGACACTTCAATTTTCACTAAAAATGTATCCCCCTAGATCAGCATCCTCTTAACTATGCACATTCCCCAAAATGTGCTCCACCTTCATCCATTAGCCTTGTGACAAGTGTCAAATTCCTATTGGATCTCCTTTTAATCCCACATTCACCAATTTCACTCATTCTTCAACCCTTCACTCTTATAAGTAGAAGCCTCTTCTACTTGAAATGGATCCACAATTAAAGCATTGTTACTCTACTAAGTTCATTGCTCAATAATTTGCATTTTAATCACATTTTAGCTTAGATTTCATACTCATATAAACTTCAAGTTTTGGTCGCTTTGTTACTCTTACTCTTCCTTTGGAAATCTTTGCTAGCACGACATCATTCTTGAGGTGGGAATTTTTTTTAATATCGATTCATATAGTAGATGGGAATGTAAAGTCTCTATTTTTGGTCATATAAACATCAAGCTTTGGTCACTCAGTTATTCTTACTCTTACGGTGGAAATCTTTGTTGTAGTGACATCTTTCTTAAGATGGGATTTTCATTTAATTTTCTTTTATTTGCAATATTGATTCATGCATTAGATAGGACTATAAATTCTTTATTTCTATTCATCATAAGATCGATTGATGCATTAGATGGGAATGCAAAGTATTTTTTTTTTTCAAACTAACTTCAAACTTTGGGCACTCAGTTACTTTTATTCATACTATGGAAATATTTGCTAGCATTTCTTCCTTCTTGCAGGTGGCAATTGTTGAATATCTGACTCAATACCTTTGTATAAAATCAAATTGGTCTCCTTTGGTAGACTAACACTTTTGACATTCTTTGGCAACAAACTTGTGTTGATCTCCTTCACTTTAATTTCTACACTCCTTATCTTGTAATCTGAGACCGACACCCATCTTTGTTCCCATAAATAACTTGGATTTACATAAAACTACGTCCATACCTGTCTCTGACTTGCGTTTTAATGGTTTTTTGAAAATCTATGTTGCAATCATTTATGTTCTAGTTTGCCAGTCAAATTCATAATTTCCCCATGAAAAGTCATTAATACATTTAAATCTTTCATTTCTTGAGCTAGTTCATCCATAACTGGGCTTCATTATGAGATCCCCAATGCTATAACAACACGATCTTAATGCATTCGATGTGAGGCTCTTTATTTTTTATTTTTTTTGATAAATTTAGCCTACAAGCATTGCGTTTGTATAATAGGGGACTGGATATCATTTTAAAGTGGCAGATGGTTTTCAACCTGTTCGGTGGAAATTTAACTTTATGAACAGTAGGGCTAAATATTATTTTATATTGGTGGTTGATTTGCATTCATTTCTTGAGTGAAATTCAAGTTAGTAGAAAGGTTTACTAGAAACTTTGTATCTTACTTGTGATGACTTTGCATGACAGGTGTAACTTTTTTTTTTTGGTGATAATGCATGTTTCATTGATTCCTTGAAATAAATCTTACTTGCAATAGCTTTTTAATGTTTACAATTCACATAAAGAATTAGTGGTGACCTCTCTCACATTGGGATCAAAATATGATGACCAGTGTAGCAAGGCAGAGAAATCTAGAAAACTAACAAGCATATTTGAGTTGGAGAATTGGGCATTGAAATTGAAAAAAAATAAATTAAATTCTCATTGTAATAGATTAGGGCATCTATTTACTACTTTCATTTTTTGTTTTATACCAACTAGATTTATTTTGGGTTTAAATTAATCATTGATTTGATCTTTTGAAATTGGTTGAAATTGAACTTAGAAATTTACTAGACATTGCTTTGTGGGTAAAATTGAACAAATCAAATCACACTCAGTTGGTGATTAAAATGAACTTACCTTTGCTTTGAGGGTTAAAATTAACAAGTTTTTTCCATGTCTTTTGGTTTTCATATTCATCATTGAATGCATATGCTCTTCTCTCGCACCACTCGATGATCTTGAGAATCAAAAGCATTCCTTTGATATTTTTTATAACCACCCACATTTTTTGATTTGGATTTAAATTGAACCCCATGATAGTTCAAGAAAAAGGTGTTGTGAATGCTCTCTCCTTGCATCACATGACATACAAGATCGAACAACAAATGTACTTCCTTGCTTTTGTATACCTTTAGAGGGCCTGCTACCCTGCTTCGAAAGGTGGGAATGACCCAAATGGTAATGAGGCTAAGGAAAAGCTACTTTCAAGAGGCTATATAAAAATGTGTTTGTGACAAAATTCATAAGCAACAAGTGCGAATGTGCCATACTGACAAGTGTCACCCTTAGTATTTGTGTGATACATTAAAATATCTTCTTAGGAAGAGACTAGGAGGCCTCTTGATTGAAATAATCTTTAGCTAATCTTGTAACATGTATGGCCACCTCAAAATAAATCCCTTTCTAAGAACCAACTTGTTTAGTGACCAAAAACCTTAATGATTTTTGGTGCAGGAATGGTCATTTCGAAGCCACCCCAAATTTTAATATTCAAAGTTCAAACAAAAAAATTTGAGGTTTGAGATTTGGTGTGCTCGAGAAGTGTGTGTCATGTAAGGGGGAGCCAGTGCCACCAAATCTCTAGCCATTTGCTTTGTCTTAGTGTTTGGAGAAATCTGAGTGGGGACTCAATAAGTAGTATCTCTTCAATCGAGGATTTTGCATTTTGCAAGTCAATTGAACACATTACTTGATTCCAAAGCATTAAAACAAACATTTAACAATAATCAAAATTTCAAACCCTTTGGAAAGAGTAAATACCTTTGAAGAGTCCAATCATTGCCGCTTTTCCCTAAGGATCTCATCCTTAGAGGCTTCTTAATACTTGGGCTCATATCTCAATTTGCTCTCTTCAAAGTCAACCTAGGGAAACTATGGCCTTAGCTCTTTGATTTTCACATAATGTACCTTGTGGAATGAAAATGAGCTTATACATAGGCATACAGTTTGAAATTTAAGCAAGACAAAGTTGATGTGGTAAAAAAAATTCATTCAATCAAGATAAAAAGACAATTGAACCCCACACATGTGTTTTTCTTCATGATTTATTGCAAATTCAAAATTCCAAAACAAAAGTCTACTTGTCACCATTTCAAACTTAGACATCATAGTTCAAATTACATTAAAAGGTGTATCCTAAAACAATACCGCAACAAGAACAAGTTGGCAACAAGTTTTTATAGACTCGTTCCATTGAATAATATAGACATGTATGCTCAATACAAACCCCTCATCTAAGTCAAAATTGGTCTTTTGGATTTGAAAACGTTAGCGGTCTATCATGTTCTTCAACACCTTGGTCTTGTAAACAAAGTCCTAGGTTCATCTAGGATCAAAACCAACACCTCCATTTGTTAAAATATTTAGAACTTTGGAAAAATCATCTATTCTAGACCTTTGGTAAATCCTTAGATCAAAATCAAAATCATCTTGTTTAGTTAGGTGTGTGGTAATGAATCCTTTCTCACACACTTAGTTAAATTAGCAACCCCTTTTGGACAAGTTCATCCTAAGATCACATATAACATCTTGGGATCTACAAGTTCATCATCCAAATCAAACCAATCAAAATAAAAAATCCTAAGGTCTAGTATTTATCCGAGGCTCTCAAAAATTCAAACATCCATACTATTCATCCCTCATTTATCACATCATCATCATTTGATCCTAAAACACATCCTAGAATTTCTTTTTGTACCTAAAGTCTAGGTCAACCAAAGGAGTTAAAAGTTCATCCCACATATTCCTAAAATTTGATCCCAATTTTATGGTCCAAAAAAGGTCACAACACAAGAAGATCATGGAGCAAAAAAAAAGAAACATAAACCACAAGTGATTTGAGCCAAACAAAATTCAACCCTTGGGTATCTATCAACCCTCCACTTAATCCCCCTTAACTACCACAAGATCCTCAAGAAGGAGGCTTCCAAGTGGAGAATGTCACAACCAATTACAAAGAGATGTCCCAAGATGAAATACTTGAACTAGTCCAAAATCCTAAAACTCACAAACTTGTCAACATAGTCATGAGACTAAATCCCACCCAATACATGTTGGAATTGGCAAAAGAAGGGGCTAAACTCCCTTTCAATTTTTATGTAAGAACCATTTTCGAACAACCTTTAGGGAATATACCACAAACATCATTCACACCTTCATTCCCAGGCATCATCCAACAAATCATTCAACCATCATCATCTCACACCCCAAGTCAACCTATGATCACAAAGGGAAGTTTACTACTCCAAGCCCTTCAAGGGCATCCACTTGTCAACAAACAAAATCTAGAAGCCAACACAGTATTGGGTATGCCAAACACCATCCCAGAAGACCCTAAGCAACCATATGTGCCACTTATCTTCCATGATACAAATAATTTTTCATCCACTTTTCATGCTACCACCACATACTCCATTGATACACAAGGCTACAATCCCAACATCTCCCAAGGACAAGTGGACTTATTTGGACAAGTAGGTACCTTAAATGCTTCATCCTCACTTCCACAAGGGAACTCATCACAAATCTACCCACCATTCCCTATCTTGACATCATCATCTACACCAATTTAAGGTATAGGGAAAATCCCTTCATTAAACACATCAATCCAAAATCAACCAAACCAAGTCAACGCCCCAAGAGCAAATCAAATCAACACATCTATCATACCAAATCCTCCAAACATGCCACTGATATCGCAACACCAAGTGGTATCATCCCAAATATCTTAACCACCAATCATATCATCTACAACACCTCAAACATCCCAAAATCTAGTCTCACAAGGACTAAGCATATCAACTAAAAATTTTAATCCATAATATACCACTCAACCCCTTGCTATCACTCAAAAAACACCTCAAAAACAACCTCTTATCACATCATCTCACAACATCCAACAAAACCCCCCACCTCCACCTCTAAATCCAAATGCAAAAAATTAGTATAGTATCATATTACAAGTAGCACAACAAGCTTACCAAAAGGCCTTGCGACAATTTCAAGCCCAACACGCTCAACCACAAGCACAAGTGCAAACAAAAGCTTTACTACAATAGCAACAAGCTATACAATAGGCACAACAACAAGTGCAAGTACAAACCCAAGCACAAGCTCAAGCACAAGCTCAATCCCAAGCACAAGCTCAATACCAAGCACAACACAACAATAGGCCCAATAGTAAGCACTATTGGCACAACAACAACAACAATAGCAATAATCCCAACAACAACAACATGCATACCAACAAGCATTGCTCACACAACAAGGATTCTAGCAACCTTTCACAAACACACAAAAAAATTCCTTGAACCTTAACATGAAAGCCACCCCATCCTTCACCCAACAAACCATACCATCTTAAAACATGCACATCCCACCACTTGATCCACAAAATGACCTTTCCACACAATTCAAACTGCTCTCATAGCAAATACAGAACATCCAATCTAGAAAATTAAAAAAACCATACATGCAATGAGATTTTTTCCCCTATCCATTTGATAGGAATATTGCTATGGTTCCATTCTCGCTAGGATTCAAAATACCAAAGTTTGAAAAATATCAAGGAAAAGGAAATCCTGAGGATCATATCAGATATTTTCAAGTACATTGTATAGAGGTAGCCTATGACGATTCCTATGTGATGAGACTCTTTCCTTGAAGCTTGGTTGGACCTGCAATGGATTGGTTCTCTCGCTTACCTCCTAAAATCAAAAAGTTCCAAGAAGTTTTTGACCTCTTCATAGAAAACTACTCATTTAACCTAGACATGGATGTAAGCTTGGAGGAACTATTCGGCCTAAAATAAGCTAAGGGAGAGACATTTGCTAGTTTCTTACAACAATGGAGATCTAGAGCCAACAAAAGAAAATGTTCCATGTTGGAGGAACAACAAATTGGAACCATCATCTCTAATCTCAAAGAGGAGTTGTCCTTCCATCTAAAAATGCAATGCATCACAACATATGACTAGCTAATCTCCAAGGCTCACAACATTGAATGAGCCCTCATAGCACAAGGGCACACACCTGTGTACCAAGACAAAAGACCATCAACAAGCTACAATGAAAAACCTCACACATGGGCTAAAAATAAAAATGTTACCAATGATGGTTTCATTGATACCAAAGTTGTTATTATTGCTCTAAGATAAAATATACAACAACAAACATACCCACAAAACACACATGAACCAAAAATCAACACACAACAACCCATTTATCAAAACACACCACAAACAAACTCATCACAACAACACCTGAATAATCAAATAGTCAACAATGTGAATTCTCAAGGAGGACCACCCCCAAAGAACAAATATCCACTAAAACACAAGTATACACCACTAGGGGAACCCATTGAATCCATCATGCAATAGCTAGTGCAAGCAAACCTCATCACACTCCACATTTATGAAAATTACCAATAACCTCAAGTTAAACTGCCTTAGTATAATGAAAAGAACCTTTGTGATTTTTAAAAGATCAAGGGACACATAATAGCTAGCTATATGAGGCTCAAAAATCTTATCCAGGACCTCATTGATGATAAGACTATAACCATCAACCAACCAATGGGAAACCAAGATCTCAAGATATACACGAATTTGATGTCAAATCAAAACAAAGGAAAAGGGAAGAATTACACCAATGTAAACCATGTCTATGACCATGTTTTAGCATCATTGGATGAGTTTGCAATGGTTGTGAATATCACAAGGCCTAGAGCAGAGGGTGGAGTCACCACATGTAGCGACAAGATCTCTAGCTTAGGACCATCTCCACCACCTAGGGCACCACCTACCAATTTGAAATATAACCCTAGTGGCTATAGCATCTTGGAACAACTGAAAATTCCCTTGCCCAAATCTCCATCATGAAGTTTCTTATAATATCACCTACACATAGGGATATTCTAGAGAAGGCCTTGTTTGCATCCTTTGTTCCCATAGACATTGATTCAAAAAAATTTCAAGCTATGGTCAAACACATTACTACACCAAATATCCTTACATTTTCTGAGCATGACCTCTCAACCCAACCATCTCATAACTACACACTCCACCTTTAGGCCTTGGTCCATAAGAAAAAATTTAAACGGGTCTTGGTGGATGGGGGTACGGGCTTGAATATTTATACCCTACAACTAATAAATAATCTAGGATTCTCGGAGGATGTCATTGAAAAAGGAAAAGGTATCACCATTAGGGCCTATGATGATCAAGAATAGGTGTCCTAAGGCACCATCCAACACCCCATCCAATTGGGGCCAATAATCATGGAAACCACCTACCAAGTCCTTGACCTTGAACTTCCTTATAATATTCTCCTAGGCCATCCATGGATCCATAGGATGCAAGCTATCACATCTTCCTTCCACCAATGTGTAAAATTCCCTTACCAAAATCAAGAAGTCATGATCCATGGCAACCTCAAACCTTTTTATTACTGTAATAATCTAGAATCCAAACACTATAAGATCCCCCAAGCTCCAAAAAATGATGAGGGACCCACATCTCCCTATTTTGATCAATCCACTTTAGCCTCCACTTCTAAGACAAAGACACCTATCATCCAAAACATCCTGGATATAAAATTCATAATCAGAGACAATGGTTATGGGGACTATAACTTATAGAAAGATGCCTATGTGGTAGGAAAGTAAATCTCACAGAAAACCACAACCTAGCAAAGGTGCATCCCAAACATTCAGAACATCTACTACCACTTTCAAAAAGTGTGGGGATTTGAGTAAAGAAGTTGTGGACAAAGAAGATGTCATAGGTATCCTATATCAAGATAACCAACCTACAACTTCCCTCCCAATGAACGAGGAAAACAAATGTCTACAATTAATGTTTGTCTAGGGTTACAACAAAAATGAAAAGCTTAGGAAAAATAACAATAGCCTTTTAGAACCTATCATTCCTGAGAAGCACCCTAAGAATCTAGGCCTTGGATGTACCCCTATAAAGATAATCATACTTGGCAAAGGTGCTCTTGTTAAAATGGTCAAAGCTTCCCTGTCGGTACTCATTTTACTTAGTAGTACCTTTGAGGATCCCATCTCTGACCTACCCATGCTATTTGAGGATTCCTATCTTTTCATGATCACCACCATATCATTCGAGTCAAACAACCAATTCATTGAATTGAAGCTTGTTTACCCCCAACTCATCGACTGTGACCAACGAGGACCATCGATCTTAGATACATTTGAAAATGATGCAGCTCTATTAGAATTCATGGGACTATGGGATAATATACCATATGGAGATCACAAAGCAAGGTTCAATATTGAGTTGGATATGCATGCATACTATGGGGAAACAATTGAACCTCTTAGTCAAAAAATTGAAAATCTAAGAGTAACATCTCGATCCTTAAGTGAAAACCACATTGTGGCACTTTTCGATCCCGAAATAGTAAAAATAAATGGCGTATCCAATGGTGAAAACCTTTCTGAGGTTCCAAAGGATGAGGGATTCAATCTTCCCCTTAGTGATATCCATCAAGGAAAATTAGCAGTCCTAGCAAAGAAGTGCAACCTCATGAATTTGGGAACCAAAGAGACCCCACACATCACTTTTGACTAGGAAAGAAAATCTAGTAGCATTTCTAAAGGAAAGGAAAGTGAACTTTGTGTGGACATACACTGAAATGCCAGGCCTTGATCTAAAAGTAGTGTTCCATCATCTAGCATTCTATCCAAAAGCAAAACTTGTAAAACAAAAATTGAGAAAGATGCATCTGCAAATTTCCTTATTGGTCAAACTTGAGCTACAAAAACTCCTGGACGCTAGATTCATCTGACCCATTGATTAATTAGAGTGGGTTTCTAACCTTGTACCTATTTCCAAGCCCATTGAGGGCATCTAAATCTGCATTGACTTAAGAGACCTAAATAAAGCATGTCTTAAGGATGATTTCCCCCTCCCCAACATAGATATGATTGTAGATCTGATCATGGGGCATGAAATGCTATCATTAATGGACATATTTTTAAGATACAACCAGATTATGACTAGAAAGGATGACCAACATAAAATATCCTTCACTTGTCCATGGGGTACCTACTATTGGAATATGATGCCATTCAAGCTAAAGAGTGTTGGAGCTACATACCAAAGGGATATGACTTTGATCATTCATGAAATGATCCACAAATCTATAGAGGACTATGTGGATGACATACTAGCCAAATCAAGAAAATTTCAAGACCATATATCAATGTTGGGCCAAATCTTCAACAAACTGGAAGAGTATAAGGTACACCTCAATCCCAAGAAATGTGTCTTTGGCATAACTTCAGGAAAGCCCTTGGGATATATTGCATCAATGAGGGAAATCGAGATAGACCCTACAAAATTCAAAGAAATCCTCGACATGGAGGCTCCACAGACACTAAAAAAATTAAGAGGCTTGCAAGGAAGGCTACAATCAATTCAATGATTCATAGCACAACTCACGCATAAAACTATCCCTTATTCCCATTTTCTTCACAAGGGGGTAACCTACAAGTGGGACGAGAAGTGTGACAAGGAATTCAACTAGATCAAGGAATATCTATTAACACCACCCATCCTCATGCAACCAATCCCAAACAAACCATTGATCCTCTACATTTCAGCTATAGCAGCAACTCTTGGTGCCCTTTTGGCTTAGCATGATGAAACAGGGAAAGAAAGAACCATTTATTACATCAGTAGAACCTTAGTGGAACATGAGCTCAACTATACTTTCCTTGAGAAGGATTGTCCTGTAGAAGTGTTTGCCTCATAGAAATTCAGGCACTAAATGCTTGCTCATCAAATTAAGCTCATCACCAAGATAGACCCCCTAAAATATCTCTTATCCAAAGAAACTCTAACAAGATAGATGGCCAAGTGGGTGATGATATTGATAAAGTATAACATTGAATATGTAGAACAAAAATCTATCAAAGGATAAGCAATTTCATATCAATTAGCCAAAGCTCCCATATATGCATAAAACCCATTGGTATCAGATTTTCCAGATGAGTCAATCTTCAACCTAAATGTATATTTTTACAGATCATACACACAACATGGGTTAGGAGTAGGAATCCTCTTCATCACACCACAAGGGGATTGCATCCTAAAATCATGTAGGTTATCTTTCCCTTGTACTCACAACATTGTGAAGTATGAAGCTCTTGTCATAGGACTTCAAATCATAGTACAATGGAAAATCATGACACTCAAGATCTATTGGGATTCACAATTGATTATCAATCAAGTGAAAGATGAATATCAAACTAAAGATGACAAAATTACCCCATACAAAAAGATGATAGAGGATCTCAAAGAGTTCTTCATTGACATAACATTTGAGTAGATACTGAGGGTAAACAATAAAGTAGTTGATGCTATGGCTATGATAGGATAATTGCTAGATATCCAAAGGAATATCCATAAACATGAATTCCTTGTAGAGAAATTTCTCGTACCAGCTTTTGAGGTACCAAAATCTAAGTTTGTATACAAAATCATTGGTTCTAGTGATCCTTGGTACCATGATATATTCACCTACTTAAAAATAGGATTCCTCCCTACTGACATCACCCCAAATCTCAAGAAAACCTTCATTAAAAAGTCATCCCGCTTCGTCATCTTAGGTGACACCCTCTACCATAAGAGTATTAATAGAACCTTATTATGATTCCTTAACCTTGAGGAAGCTTTGACTGCCTTAATGGAGGTACACAACGTCATTTGTGGTTCACATTCTAGTGGTATGACCTTGGCCAAGAAAATGCTAAGGACAAGGTACTACTGGCCTACTATGGAGAAAGAAGCTCATGACTATGTCAGGAAATGTATACAATGCCAATAGCATGGGGAACTCATCCATGCACCAACTCAGGAGCTCCAACCAATCATAACGCCTTGGAATTTTTCATAGTGGGGGCCCAATCTCATAGGGAAAATAGCACCTACCTCATCCAATGGCCACAAGTTCATCATTAATGCCACAAAATACTTCACAAAGTGGGTAGAAGCCATCCCGATGACCTACATCATTGGAAAGAAAATCTCTAAATTCATCCTAAATTACCTCATCTGCCACTATGGTGTTTCCCAAGCCCTTATCTCAAATAATGGGACACCTTTCAAAAATTAGGATGTCTATGAGTTATGCCAAATATTTAGCATCCAACATCGATTCTCTACCCCTTACTACCCCCAAGGAAATGGTCAAGCTAAGGCCATGAATACAAATACTCTAAAGATCCTAAAGAAAATAGTTAATGAAGCTGGCCATGACTAGTATCTATAGTTAAACCCTTCCCTATGGGCATACTGAACCAACATCTGCACACTAATAGGTGCAACCCTTTCTCCCTAGTTTATAGATCAGAAGTCATCCTGCCCATTGAGGTTGAGCTTCCATCCCTGAGAATATCCTTGCAAAACCTTATTACTGATGAAGAATATAGGGTGTCATGGTTGAATGAGTTGGAGCTATTAGATGAATGTCGCCTAGATGCTTTGAATCACCTACAAGTTTATCAGAACCATCTAAAGAGGAGTTATAACAAAAAGATCAAAAGTTGGTCATTTCAAGTCAAATAGCTTGTGTTGAAAGAAAATCAAAAAAATGTGCCAAATCTAGATAGCAAGGGCAAGTTTGAACCAAATTGGTTGGGACTATTCATCATCATGACAAGTTACAAATCAGGAGTGTATCAATTGTCCACATTGGAAGGTGAGCCTCTATAGGAGCCCATCAATAGCTCCCATCTAAAAATGTTTTATGCCTAAGCTTGCAAGGTATAAACCCAAAAATACAAAAAATCAAAAATATAAAAATAAAAATAAAATAAAAAAAGGATTGAAAATAGTAAAGAAAAAAATTGTCCTCTAGTGAAAACCACTTTGGTGGCACTTTGGGCAAGAACCTTGGTGAAAACTTGACAATCATGTGCCTTGTGTAAATAAGCACTTTCAAACCACCATGGATTCTTCGGCTTGTTCCACATCACTTTCCATCGCATTCAGCCATCGCATTCCATTGTTCTTTCCATCACCCATCTACGTCTGCATCATGGCTTGATCTTGTGTATGTATCATGTTCCATCCTAGTACTACTTGGCACATTCCTAAGGTTAGTTTATCCTGCCTATATCAAGGTAGTCTATAACATCACGCAAGGGGAATTTCCCTATACCTACATTGGATTGGATTCATGTATATCCTTGAAACCTTTCTTAAACACATCAAAAAATCCAAAAACATCCAAAACATGTTTAGATCCAAAAATAGGTCAAAAATAGAAAAAGTCAAAAACATAGTTACCATGTTGAACTACAAGGCTTCTCCATGTATAATGTATGAAGGGATAATCTTTGATCAGCCCCCAAAGCCCCTAGTATAGGTCCTTTAGGTGTCCACCATAATAAACTAGCAGTCCATTTGTTCATATCTCATCAATAAATGAGTCTATGTCAGTCAAACTACATGGTCTCTGCATGTATAACGTAGGCAAGGCTAATCTTTGATCAGCCCCCGAGGCCCCTAGGATAGGTCCTTAGGTTAGGTTCTTGGTCAAAATCTTAGAAAACTCAAAAGCACTAGAAATTTTGAAAATTAAAACATTTGTAAAACATCTCAAAAATCCCAAAACAGCCTCAAAATATTTCAAAATACCAAAAACATTCAAAAAACCCAAAATCATCATCCCATTTTATGCTCACCTACAATAAACATCCACTCACAATAAATCAATCATCACCTTCAACCTTTGGAAAAACAAGCGGAAACAAGTATGGAAAATTAAAAAGTATAAACTCAAACGTGAGGGTCTTAAGTCTAGGTCAATAGGTAACAAGATGGTTAACTCTTAGTATCAATAGCCCATCATCCCATTAGTCTCACAATCATCTAATAACATCATGTTCTGGGATACGTCTTTCCTACAATGGACATCAATTTCAAACATCACTAGAGTTTAGTCTTGGCTAGAGGTATGAAGAACATTGACTTGTTTGTGTACTTGATCTTTTCTTTTGATTTATCTTATTGTGCTCATTCCAATGACCTCTCGATGATGTATAATCAAAATGATTTAGAGAGAAAGGAATGGGGAATTGATCACTATCTTTTGTTTGTTGTGTTTGTTGGATGTTCCTGTAATATAACCTGGTGATACTTGCATTGGTAGGTGTGTATGGAAGACGTTTTGAATAACTTGTTGACTATTATATTGTTAGGTTATGTCTTTCCATGCTTTGGTCTGATATTTTTGAAATTTTTGAAATACATCTTAGTGAGGTTTTTGTATGTTGAGTATGAACAATGATACTCCTATCTATTTGCTATGTCAAAGTCCATTGCACTAGATACCACATCATCCTAGTTATCTTTACCTTGATGCATCGTATCTATGTGTGTTATCAAACATAAGGAAAGTTGTGTCATTTATATCCCCAATCCATGGATAAGTAAAATATCACCATTATTCATCATCATATCTATGTTACAAGAATGAAGAAAGGAATGAAAGTGTTGTCATTGATGTCAACTGGTCAACTGGTTATCTACTAGTTATTGTTAGATGTATATGTTGAGGACATTGAGAAAATTGTATTAAAGGAAGTTTACAACTATTCAGTTGTTTCTCATGTATTTTCCCCTATGTTCATTTGGTTCAAATATGTTGGTCATGGTTGTTGAAGGTTGCTATATCTAGATGTTTGGCTATTGGTTCATTGTGAAGCTTGAGATGTGTTCACTAGTTGTGAACTATGTTTTTATGTGTTTTGGTTGCAGTCTGAGAGAAAAGTTGTTGGTCCAGATTTCTCCTTGATGAATTATTTTGACTTGTGGTTCTAGAGTTAATATTTTCTTATTACATTGAAGATATTTTTGGTTTCTAGAAGTTCTAAGCTTAATTGTTCTATGTGTTTTACACTGGTTTGGCCAAATGTGTGTTAAGCATTATCTTCAAAATTAATGAAGCATGTTGGATCTATTTTGGGTCCTGGTGAAGCATGTGTTTGGGTTTCCCTCATTCTAATTCCACCCTAGGATGTTTGGTGCTGACCTAATTTGAGTTTGAAGTTGGATGGCCAACTTTGTATCTTTTTCAAGGTTGGAGATAGTATAAATATAGGATGAGCTAGTAATGAAAAATATACTAAAGAAAAGAAGGAAGATAAGTGAAAGAGCAGGCGCGACTTTGATGCTATTCAAAAAGTGTGTGTGAGTTGTGTGTGGAAAATCGGTGCAAAGCTTAATGTTGAGTTACCAGATGTGGAGAGCAGAAGGAAAAGTATATCATTCATGCAAGTTGATCAAGTGATTGTGGTGGAATCCTTTGTTGCATTGAGGTTGTAGTTTCTTTGTAGCAAGTCTTCTTTGTCTTCTTTGTATCTCTATGGTAGTGAACCCTCTAGGTTGCAGCCCTGTGGACAATGAGTCCAAACAATGAGTCTTTGTTTCAAACAGTGAGACTTTTTGTAATTGGTTTTGATATTCTCTATAGTGTGAGTTAATCCTCACCGTGGTTTTTCCCTCATTGGGTTTTCCACTTAAATCTAGTGTCATTGTGTTTATGTGTTGGATTTGAGTTTTTGCATTGCCATTTAATGATTAATCACTTAAGCAATTTTAAGTATTTCTTGTGATTGAATTAAGGATTAAAATATGTGATAACTAATTCACCCCCCTCTTAGTTGTCCTATTCAAAAATTGGTATCAGAGCTTGGTTCCTTGGTGAAGATATTAACTTCTTGAGGAAGGTCTGTGATGGTTGGAAAAATGGTCTTTGATTATCCGAGGTTTGATGGAACTAATTATGGTATCTGGAAAGTATTGATGGAAGAATATCGAGTATTGTGGATATAATGTGGAGAAATATACAAGAATCCTCACACTCCTACTAATAATGGTCTGATTACACCTGAAGAAATCAGAGCACATGAAACAAATAATATGGTGAAGTTCATCTTGAAGAATAATCTAGTATATTCTGAGTTGATTAAGGTTCAAAATCTGAAGACAGCTAAGACAGTTTGTGATGCTTTGGAAAGAGCGCATGATGGTGATGAAAGAGTTAAAGAGGTGAAATTGAAAAATTTGGAAACACAGTTTGATCTTATACATATGTCCGAAGATGGAAATGTTAAAGCTTATGTACATAGACTGGATGAAGTAGTGGTTGGAATGCGATCACTTGGTGCTACTATAGATGAAACCAGGTTTGTAAAGAAGATTCTCAGAACTCTTCCTGATGCTTATAGTGAGAAGGTGAGTGATATTGAGCAAACTATAGATTATAAGACTTGTACTAATGATATGTTGTTAGGACTCTTGACATATTATGAGATGAGGAAGCCAAGTCTAAGAAATGGAAACAAATCAGAAACTACTTATAAAGCTACAAAAGCTAAAGATTCGGATGAAGAAAAATTTGATGAAATAGAAGCTAAATTTGTAAGAAGAATAAGAAAAGGTTCTAGGAATTATGAAGGTAAGTTTCCCTCTAAATGTTGTAGTTGTGGAGAAATAGGTCATTATGCTACAAAGTGTTTGGAAAGAGCTAAGAGGAATAAACAAAGATATGAGAAGGAAAAGAAAGGAAAGAAGATTAACATAGCTTACTATGTGAATGAGAATGCTAGTATTTCAGATGAAGATTCAAAATATGAAGATCCAGATGACAATGAATGCTTGTTCTTGGCGATTAAGGATGAACCTACTTCTACTAATTCAGGAAAATAGGTAAAGGAAAGCCCTCCAGAGAAGGAGACGAAGAAAGATGAAGGTACAATTATCTCTGCCCTACATGCTAAATAAGAAAATAATTTTTGGGTAGTTGATAGTGGTTACTCACATCACATGAATAGTGACAAGAGTAAGTTTTTTAAGCTTGAGAAATATTATGGAGGCTTGGTTATGTTTGGATATGATACTAGTGCTAAAATATGTGGGATAGGTTTAGTAAGTTTTGATGGAAAGCATCATATTGACGATGTTTACTATGTTAAGGGTTTAAGGCACAATTTGTTGAGTGTTGGTCAAATGTGCAAAAAAGGATATGATCTTGTGTTTAAGGATGAGAAATGTGAAATGTAGAACATTGATTGCTACAAGAAAGAAATCTGAAGGGAATATTTATCAACTTAAGGGTGCTAATGGACGATGCTTTATGACTCAGATAAATAAAACTTGGCTATGGCATAAAATAATGTGTCATATGAATTTTGATAACTTGGAAAGGATTAGTTTTTTTTATTCCATGAGAGATTTATCAAGAATTATAAATCCTGTTAATGTTATTTACAAGAATTTTCACTTTGGGAAGCAAGCAAGAAATCATTACAGATCAAAAGAACAATCTATTACTGGACTACTAGATTTAGTTCATACAGATCTTTGTGGTCCTATGAGAGTGCAAAGTCTACTTGGGGAAAGGTACTTTATGCTTTTAATTTATGATTATTCTAGATATACATGGGTTACATTTTTTAGAGAGAAATTAGATGCATTAGAAAAATTCAAGGAATTCAAGGCTATGGTTGAAAATGAAGTGAATTTGAAGATAAAATTCTTGAGATCTGACAGAGGTGGAAAATTCACCTCCCATGAGTTCAATATGTTTTGTGAAGTGCATGGAATAAAGAGACAATTATATGCTCTAAAAAATCCTCAGCATAATGGAGTTGTTGAAAGGAAAAATATAATAGTTCAAGAGGTTGTTAGATCAATGATCACTAAAGCCGGATTATAGGAAGTTTACTAGAAAGAAGTTATACTATTGTTTATGTGTTCAATTGAGTTCAAGAAAGAATAAACCGTACAAATACTCCCTATGAGCTATGGCACAAAAGGATCCCTACAGTTAAATATTTTAAGGTATTCGGAAGCAAATGCTATACCAGAAGAGATGAGGAAACTTTAGGTAGTTTGATGCAAGAAGTGATGAAGGCATATTTCTTGGATACTCTACTAAAAGAAAGGAATACAAATGTTTCAATAAAATAACGAGAAATATTGTACAGAGCTTGAATGTGAAGGTTGATGAAATAGTGAAGAACTTTGTTGATATTGATGGATATGTGTTGATGAACATGACTGTGCAAGAATAGAATAAATTGTGGAAGAACGGGATAAAGATGAGCAGGAAAAGTAGGATGAAAAGAATGAAAGAGAAGAAATTATCTGGTGATATCCCCTAGAACACCGAAATATTTACAAAAGAATCATTCAAAAAATCATATTATTGGAGACAAGACAAAAGGCGTGTTAACTAGAAGCAAAGCTGCCACTTAAGTAAATTTGTGTTTACTTTTTGAGATTGAGCTTAAGACAATAAGTGAAGCTTGTAAAGATGAACAATGGAAGGAAGTAGTGAAAGAATAATTTTTGTAGATTGAGAAGAATCGGACTTACGAAATGGTCCTGAGACAGACAAATAAAAATATCATTGGATCTAAATGGGTATTTAGAAATAAGTTAAATGAGAATGGATAAGTTGTTAGAAACAAAGCAAGGCTTGTGTATAAAGGCCACTGATAAGTAGAAGGCATAGATTTTCAGGAGACATTTTCCCCAATAGCAAGAATGGAAGCTATAAGGGTGTTCTTGGCATTGGCTACTTATAAATATTTCAAAGCCAATCAGATGGATGTTAAGTCAACATTTATGAATGGTGAGTTGGAAGAAGTTTACATGGAACAACCGGAAGGATTTTAGTTGATAGATCAACTAGATATTGTGTGCATATTGAAGAAAGATCCTAGAGCTTGGTATGAAAGGTTAGATAGGTATTTGATTCAGCAAGGATTTGATAAAGCTACGACAAACTGTAATTTGTACTTTAAGATTGAAAATGAAAAAATCTTGATTGTAGTGGTATATGTTGATGATATTATCTTTGGAGGAAATGAAAAGATGTGCAAGATGTTTGCAGAAGAAATACAGAAAGAATTTGAAATGTCTATGTTTGGGGAGATGGAATTTTTTCTTGGGCTATAGATTAATCAAATAGAGAAAGGAATTTTTATTTTACAGTCTAAGTATGTGTGAGAGACGTTAAAGAAATTTAGGATGGATGGTTCTAAACCAGTAAGTACTTCTATGGTGATTGGTTGCAAATTGGGTAAAGATGATGATTCACCTTAGGCTGATCAAAGAAATTATAGATATATGATTGGTGGAATACTATATTTGACTAGGTACTAGACTGGATATTATGCATGCGGTCTGTCTTGTGGCTAGATTTCAAGAAGATCCAAAGGAAACACATGTTGCTATAGTTAAAATAATATTTAGATATTTGAATGGAACTTTGGATTATGGATTATGGTATCCTAAAGATACTGACTTTACACTTAGTGCATATATAGATGTAGATTGGGTTGGATGTGTAGATAACAGAAAGAGTACAAGTGGTGGCGTATTCTTTCTTGGATGTAGATTGGTGGCATGGTTGAGTGAGAAGCAAGATTCAATTTCTTTTTCTACTACTAAAGCTGAGTATATTGTTGTTGAATCTTGTTGTACAGAAGTTCTATGGATGAAACAAACATTGAAAGATATCACTGTGTTATATGATTATCCCATTTCTATCTTTTGTGATAATACAAGTTCAATTAACATTTGAAGAATCCTTTGATGCACTCAAGGACAAAGCATATATCTATTAGATATCATTTCTTAGAGAAGGTCATGGAGAATGAAGTCAAGCTTGAATATGTTCTGACAAAGGATCAGATTATAGATATATTTATGAAGGCTCTTCCTAAAGATACTTTTGAGTATCTTGGGAGAATTAGGGGTTATTGCCCTTCCCTTCATAAACTAATATGTATTTGGAGATGCATCAGTCTGATGGATTCATGATTCTATCTTTTTGGACCAATATTTTGGTGGCTACCTCTCAGGGGGAGTAGGTAGTTTCAAGTGTTGTGATTGTGAGTATTCTATTTTCATGTCAAAGGAAGATTCAATGAACATATATTTTTCCTTTTTCATTGATGTCACAAGGGGAGAGAAAGAATGTGAAAAGAAGAAAAAGCTAGTGAGAGAAAGTAGGTAATGAGGAAGATGATCTTCTAAGGGGGAGAAGCAAAAAGAAAAATATTGAGAAGTATATTCAGATCTAGTATGGTGTCTTTGATGTTTTTCACATCATTTGGTGCCATTAATGACAAAGGGGGAGATTGTTACAAAAATGAAGAAATGAATGAAAGTGTTGTCATTGATGTCAACTGGTAAACTAGTTATCTACTAGTTACTATTGGCTATATATGTTGAGAATATTGAGAAAATTCTATTAAAGGAAGTTTATAGGTATTCAGTTGTTGCTCTAGTATTCACCCTTATGTTCGTGCGGTTCATATATGTTGGTCATGGTTGTTGAAGGTTGCTATATATAGATGTTTGGCTATTGATTCATTGTGAAGCTTGAGTTGTGTTCACCAGTTGTGAACTATGTTTTTCTATGTTTTGGTTGAGGTCCAGGAGAAAAGTTGTTGGTCTGGATTTCTCCTTGATGAAGTCTTTTGACTTTCAGTTCTAGAGTTAAGATGTTCTAATTGCATTGAAGATATTTTTGGTTTTTGGAAGGTATGAGCTTAATTGTTCTATGTGTTTTACACTAGTTTTGTCGTCCGTGTGTTAAGTACTATCTTCAAAATTAATGAAGTGTGTTTGATCTATTTTGGGTCCTAGTGAAGAATGTGTTTGGGTCGCCCTCATTCTAATTCCACCCTAGGATGTTTGGCATTGAACTAGTTTGAATTTGAAGTTGGATGGATGACTTTGTATCTTGTTCAAGGTTGGAGATAGTATAAATATAGGATGAGCTAGTAATGAAAAATATACTAAAGAAAAGAAGGAAGATAAGTGAAAGAGTAGATGCAACTTTGATGCTATTCAAAAACTTTGTGTGAGTTGTATGTGGTAGATTAGTGAGAATCTCAATGCTGAGTTACCGGATGCAATGAGTAGAAGGTGAAATCTATCTTTCATGCAAGTTGATCAAGTGACTCTGGTGGAATCCTTTGTTGCATTGAGATTGTAATCTCTCTATAGCAAGTCTTCTTTGTCTTCTTTTTATCTCTGTGGCAGTGAGCCCTCCAGGTTGTAGCCTTATGGATAGTAAGTCCTTGTTTCAGGCAGTGAGCCTTGTTTTAGGAAGTGAGCCCTTTTGTAATTAGTTTTGATATTATCTATAGTGTGTTAATCCTCACCATGGTTTTTCACTAATTGGGTTTTCCACATAAATTTGGTGTTATTGTGTTTATGCATTGAATTTGAGTTTCTACATTGGCATCTAATGATTAATCACTTAACAGTTTTAAGTATTAGTTCTGGTGATTGAATTAAAGGTTAATTTATGTGAAAACAGATTCACCCCCCCTCTTAGTTGTCCTATTCAACAATCTAATAAAGTCTTGATGACTCATAGAATTGTTGGAATTTTTCATCTTCTCGGAATCAAGGGTTGATCCCTCTCATTCTTTTATCCTCTTTCACGCTGACATGGTATCATGAAATTCATAAAAATATCTATCTACATTTATAAAACATCAGCATACCCATCTTTCATACTCATACATATCATCATAATAGGAAACATCATCCATCTCGCATGCATTGCATCATCATTTAAGTTGTTTAGGATAATATAGACTTGTTATTCTAAGCATCTTTAAAACATCTAATTTGCATAGTCATCATAATATAGATATGTTAGTCTAAGAATCTCATAAAATAACCATCCATACATCCATGAAGCATATTTGTCATGAGTTTGACCCAAAAAATTGGAATTTTAGCCTAATCTCTCGAGGGGACAGTGGGGCATTTGAAAAAATTAGAAATTTTTTAAATTTTGATCTTGGCAGCATCAATCTTTGAAGCAACACAACTGGCACATTGCTTCAAAGAGGAGAAAAATGTAGAAACTCAAATAGGCCTGAGTGACATTATGCTTCTAATTTTGATTAATTAACATCACTTCTACTATTAATCAAGTAATTAAGTTTATTTTAGTAATTCACTTCCTACTCACAAATATTCATCATGTTTAATTAAATGTATCAATTTATTTAATTTAAACCCTAAAGTCCTCTCATTTGATTTAATAAATCAAATTTCATAAACCCCCTAATCCCTTCAAATTAATTAATTTTGAATTAATTAACTCCGAATCATCATTATCCATTTCTCTAGCTTTTAACTCCCCTAAAGTTAAATCAACCCATAGTCAACTAACCAAGTTGCACATAAAATTCATTTTCTTTTAATTATCTAATTACCTTATTTATCCTCACAATAGTATATTCCTAGGAATATTCCTCCCAACTACCCCTTCATTCAATTTCCCTCCAAAATCCTCTTACACACCCCATAAATACCTCTTACAAAGGCATTTACTCCCTTTTACATCCAATCATTTCTCTTAAAAGGGCATTAATCTCTCTTACATCCTCACCCACATTCTCTTACACTCTCAACCATATGCATTCAATCCTCTTACATCTTCTTAACTATGCACATTCCCCAAAATGTGCTCCACCTTCATCCATTAGCCTTGTGACAAGTGTCACATTCCTATTGGATCTCCTTTTAATCCCACATTCACCAATTTCACTCATTCTTCAACCCTTCACTCTTATAAGTAGAAGCCTCTTCTAATTGAAATGGATCCACAATTGAAGCATTGTTACTCTACTAAATTCATTGCTAAATCACTTTCATTTTCATCACATTTTAGCTTAGATTTCATACTCATTTTGCATCAAAGTCATCTTCAAAGGATCAAGAAGATTATCATAATGGATTGCAAAAGGGCCACTTTCCACATCAAAGTAGCATCAATACCCCTATGGGATAATGGTTTGAGTAGTTTAGAAATAGATTTCATGTTTATTTTCCTTGTAGTTTCATGTTAGTTTGATAATGTTATAATTTCCTTTACATTGCTCAAGATTTTCATGGGGAAGGATTTTATTTCATTTGTTTAATATTGACTAATATCCACATATTTGTTAGTCTTTGATCAAGTGCAGATCTTAGCTTTCACAGATACTATGAAATATATAAGTTAAGATTATATAGTTGTTGCTTAGCCAATGAACACTATATTGTGTTACTTTGAAGTGATTTAATGCTAGGAAAACCTTCATGGACAATAAGGTTGGTTATTTAAAGGGAATGATGGAATGCTAGAAATTCCATCATTGTTAGGTAGAAAAGTTATGGAAACCTTGATGGATAAACTTTACTTGATTCATTACTTATTTCTTCTAGAAAGTAGGAAGAGAATATTTCCATTGGGATAGGGTATAAACTTGAAGGTTATATCAATATTCAACAATAGGGTTGATAATTGTATTTTATGGATATGCTATTATCTTATTTTGATTAAAAGTCCTTTCCTATTCATGGAACTCTAAAAGAGGATGTGAGTTTCAGTAGCCAAAAATATATTGTGAGAGGACTATGGGTGTAAAAGTAACAACTCCTCGCAAGTTGATTATGACCTCCAAATGATATAAAAATATAGTACACAAGTGAATGTATGAGTTATTTGAAAGAGAAGCTTTGTGATTGGTTTATGTTCACTTGAACATTACTTTACCTTGATTGAAACCCTAGGTCAAGAATAACCTATTTGGTTGGGTTGTTTACTTGATTAGTGGTTGAAGCACTTAGGTTTGAATTACCCCTTATGATCTGGTTGATTGTTTGATTGTTGATTATATCTTTGTTTGAAGTAATTTATTGTTGAAGTTTATACTTTTGATTGAGGTCATTTATCAATGAGATTATACCTTTTGATCAGAGTCATCTATTGTTGAGATTACACTTGTGAACCCCAATCCTAGACCTGCACAAACACAAAGAACAAACACAATGTTAGTCACATATGCAAGTTAGAACTAAGATTACCCATGAAATTCATCTACAATGCTCAAAATAGGAAATAAATGAAGAACAAACAAAGAAAAGCTATTAAATCCTATTAGAGCATGCAAACTCTCAATCCCATGGGGGAATTGGTGCCATTTTGATGTGGAAAATGGCCCTTTCCTAACTCCTTTGCAAGTTTGATGAAGATTGATCCACTTGATAATGATGAACAATGTGTTTCCTTGATGAAATTTGCACTAACCTAGCCATGATGATGGAAAAATGCTATGGAAATGGATGAATTTTCTCTAAATATGAAGATAATAACCTTTCTCTAAGTTGTGTCCCCCAAAATGAGAAGAAGAGTCTTCTATTTATAGAAGAACAAGATGGAAGAATTAGAAAAATAGAGGAATGTGGGATCATTCAACATCCAATAGCCAAGTGCAACTTGTCAACATGTGAGAGGAGGAAGGATGAACACATTTTGGTGAATGTGCACAATAAATGATATTAGGTGGAATTTCAAAATTATGAAATGACATGTTGGAGGGAGAAAGGAATGAATTAAATGCCAATTGGTCAATGGAAAATGACATGTAAGAGGAAATGAATGCCTTGTTGGAAGGACAAATCCATTTGGAGGGATTTTCAAATGTGGAGGAATATTCCCTTTTGATGCCATGTTGAGGGAAATTAGAAGAAACTTGCAAAATCTAGAGGATTTAGGTGATTAAGATTAATCTAATCAAGGTTTGATTAAACTAATAGGAGATTAGTTGATGTGACAATTTAATTTATATTTTTGGATTGATTTAAATCAAAGTTGAGAGGAATATGATTCAAGTTTAATCAAATAAAGATTTTGACTTATTTAATTAAAGAGAGATGATGTTAGATTAAATAAAATAAAGATTGATTTAATTTAATAGAATGAATTTAGATATTTAATTAAATAAAATGGATTATTTAATTAAATAGGGATTAGAGGATTAATTAAATAAGATTGATTTATTTAATTAATAGGATATGACAACTTAATTAGATAAATTTGATCTATTTAATCAAGGGACGAAAGGCGATGAATTTAATCAAATCAGGGTTATTCGATTAAATGATTAGCAAAGGGGATGATTCAAGACAAAGTGGTGTTGGTAATCAGGATCAAGTGTGATCAATACATTTTTCATGTCTACATTTTTCCCCTCTTTGAAGCAAAGTACTCATTGTGTTGATTCAAAGAATAAACATGTCTTGATCAAAAGCCAATTTTTTATTTATTTTTGAAATGCCCCAATGTTGTCCCAGTGGACGAATTATGTTGGTATACTGCCCCCTCGAGAGATCAGACAAAAATTTCAATTTTTGGGTGATCTTGCGAAAAAAGAAGACTAGGTGCCCGACAGGTCTAGAAATGGTCCAAGATGCCAAAAATGCACAAAAAGATGAAAAACCAATGCAAAAAAAGCCTTGGTTGGGCAAAAAAAGGATCGGGAGTCCAAAATCCTAGCTGGATGGCCAAACAAGATCTAAAAACCCTAGTTTTAGGGCTTAAATAGGCCTCAGGGGACCACTTCCAATTCATTTTCACATTCAACCTTTAAAGAATCTACAAAATTGAGCTCTGACCCCTACAAGAGATGGCACAACGACCACTTCCATGAAACATTTTGGAGAGAGTACGAGTGTACTAGAGGCTTCCCGACATAGGACCACTGGTATGTCATCTTGACCTAACTTCATTTTTTAATTTTTGTGCACATTAATAGCTTAGAAAGTCAAATTAGGTCAAGCGGTCCTGTATAGCGCCACTACAAACTTTATTTTGGTTCCGCATGGCATTAATCTGTACCACACCTGTGGATAGTGATGTGGTGCTGTAGTTTGGAGTTAGGGTTCAAACTCCAAATTGAACCACATATGTGAATTGTGATACAACGGTCCAATTAGCAAATTAGGGTTTAGGGGGTTAAACAAAGGCACGCCCAAACAGCGCCACAGTGGCAGATTTTGGAGGCTTAGAGCTTCCAACGATGCAATTTGGAACTTCCAAACTGTGCCATAGTTGCAAACAATGACACATTTGTTGTTTCAATCATGAAAAACTCTGAACAAGATCCCAATTTTTTATGAAACTTGATGCCATGACTTTCCTAATGCAAGATGAGATAGAGATTCTTCATTCACGTGAGCATAGATCCTCCATTCTAGGCAGATTAGTTGGTATTCACAAGCAGCGCCAAGAGCACCTGGGGGAAATTGGACTTTGGTACATTGCATATGCACTACCAGTGAGGACACACTTAGGGATGATGACAACACTAGTAGAGCGATGGAACAATGAGACGTCATCGTTTCACTTTCCTACAGGTGAGGTGATAGTGGCCATGGAGGATGTCTAGCGCATACTATGATTTCAAGTCCACAAAGAGAGAGTCATCTATGATGTGGATGCTAGGAGAGATTCCTGTCATGACGTGATGGGCCTTAATCAAATTATTTTTTCCAAGGGTCAGATTGAGTTGGAGCACTACAGGCCTATTGCATCACCATTCCGCCTAGTTGTAGCAGCTATCATTTCAAGACTTGTGGCACCAGATCATTGTGACCGATACTTTAGACCAGGATGGGAGCTCTCCTGGGAGCAGATGGTCAGACAGAGAGTATACTTTGCATGGGGGCCAGTGTTGCTGGCCTCGCTATACCAAGATCTACATGAGTTTGCATACTATGATGGTAGAGCCATTAGGGCTAGGGTCACACTCCTTCACATCTGGGCCTAGGAGCACATTGCAGTGCTCCACCCATGAGTTACACCAGTCGATATGGATCCAGATGACCTAGTTATCTGGAGGTATAGCAGAGGACTCTCTTTTTCACACACTAGACAACACAAGATCCCTCATTGGGGGAGGGTTATTGATGACATGAGAGAGTTCAAATGGTGGTCATACCTTGGGTGGCTAGTGTGGTATGATGATTCCCAACAACTATTTTTTGTAAGACAAGATAGACTTATGCAGGGCAGGGAGCATATGATGGTGGAGCGGTACCTACTTAGGCAAGTACTTAGATAGTTTGGTGAGCCACAAGATAGACCTGATGACCAGTACATTGTGATATTTGCGCATACTACGAGGGATATGACTTGGGGCTGATACATTCCCACAAATGAGGCAGTGGAGAGCTTCAAACAACTGGTAGCTAGGCCATGGCCATATGATCAAGGCCAGGCCAACATAGGCACCACACAGGCCTATAGAGATTGGTTTTGTCCACCACTCAGATTGACAGTGCTAGGAACACCATTGGCACGGTGGAGAGTCAGGGGTAGATCGGTAGGATGAGGCCAAGGAGGAGGTTGAGGAGACAAGGATGGAGATGGGGGTTGGGAAGGAGGTGGCCCACACCAGCAGCCTGATCAGGACAGGGTATGATAGGATCCCCCAAGATAGGATTAGGGTAGATAGGACCAGGATCAGGTCAGACAGGACCAGGATCAAGCCCGACAGGATTAGGACAGATAGGTGGATCAACCACCTCAGAGAGATTAGGGACCACCTCTAAGGGACCAATGACCTCCACTACCACCTAATTAGTGAGACACCCTTATCTAGTAGTTTTTTGGCATAGGTGTGGGGTTTGTAGGGTTAGATTGTTGTATTGACATATGAGAGAGATCAGTTGAGGATTGAGTGGGACCAGGCCATTCAGCAAAGATAGGCTATAGAGCTCAAGGCTACACATGAGATAGGTCATCAACAACAACTCGATATCTTGGATACATCCTCCTCCTGGAGCATAGTTTGTTTATGAGCATATAGGGAGGTAGTTCGAGAGGCCGACTATTACAAAGTGCATTATCATCAAGCCATGCCCTAAGCATTCCAGGTCCTAGATTTTTCACAGCAGATAGGGTACTAGCCTCCACAAGATCATGGAGAGAGGTCACCCGATGAGAGGAGAAACTAGTAGGGTTAGCTTATTTTTTATCAGAGACATGATTCTTTTTGCGTTTCATGGGATCGTTTTTGATAGCCCCGTGGGAAATTTTACTATATATTGATTGATACACACTTGATCCTAATCCTCGTACCATGATAGTATATTATTATTTTTATGATATATGATATGAGATGATTCGATGTGATGTATGATCTATTTTATTTATGCATGATGCAATGTTATTTAATTTCCTATAAGCGATGCAACTATATGTGATGCAATGTATGGTTTTATGTGATGCAATGATCATGCAAATGTTTATGGATGAATTTATTTTTCAGTATCTTTCTATGCGCTTTTTATGATGATGTATGCAACTGTTATGATATGAGGATGCTTAGACTTAACAAATCTATATTATGATACTTAATGGATCATGATGATGATGATGATGATAAAATGTATGAGATGCAATCTATATGATATGGTGATGCATTTATGATATGATGATGTGCATGATGTGATGCAATGGTGCATTTTATAATGATGTCTATGTATTGATGTATTTAATGATGCTTATGTATATGACATGATATGATGTACATGGTATGGTAACATATAAATGATGCAAATGGATGATATGTGTGTGATGTTATACGATTATATAATGGATGTAAATGAGTTATATTATGATGTATATGTGATGATGCAATGGATGCTTTGATGATGTATATGATATGAGTTAATGATGCATATGTGATGGTTCCTTTTATGCTTATGCAATGAATGAAAATGTATGGTTCATGAGATGCTTAGAATAACCAATCTATATTATGCAATGATGAAATGCAATTCATGTGGTATGATTAATGATTTCTATATGATATGATATGCATTATGTAGTATGTTGATTGTTTGTGGATGCATTAGTGATGTTTTGATTTAACTACCATGGTACCATGTTAGTGCAGAAAGAAGATAGAAGAATGTAAGAGACTCCAACAAGTCAAAAGATGATGATGTTGATTTTCTTACCAAGGATTGGGACTTTAAAAGGGCCATTTACCTTATGTTTGATGACATACATAGGCACAATGCATAAAGGTATAAATAACCAAGATGGTGTTGCACCTAGTGTGATGGAATTTGACTTCCTTTGTGGTCAACAAGATACCTAAAATGAAGTTCACGCCTGACACACCTGACACACGAAACCTTGTTCAAAATGAAGTTCAGATATTCCACATATAGCGGACCAAAACATAGAAAGGAAAGCCTTCCTATGTGGTCAACAAGATACCTAAAATATCTTCCCTATACCCAAACAAAGCACATATGACCAAGGTTATATTACAAGAATATCCAACAAGCACAACAGATAAAATGATAATGATCATTTCCCCATTTCTTTTTCTCTAAATCCACTTGTTTGGGACATCATCGAGAGGTCATCAAAATTAGCACAAAAAGATAAGTCAAAAGACAAAGACAAAGTAAAAAAACAAGCTAATGTTCTCCAATACTGCTAGCCAAGACTAAACTATGGTGATGCCTGATGTTGATGTCCATTGTAGGAAGAATGCATCCTAGGAAATGATGTTATTAGATGGTTGATTTGGCACTAATTGGATGATATGCTACTGACACAAAGAGTTGACCAACTTGTTTACATACTGACCTAGACTTAAGACCTTGACGTTTTAGTTTTCACTTTTAACTTGCTAGACTTGTTTCCGACTATTTCGCCAAAGGTTGAGGGTGATGATTGATTTATTATGAGTGTATTTTTATTGCAGGTGATCATGAGATGGGGATGGATGTATTTTTCAAATATTTTGATGTTTTTGTGTTTTTGAAATGTTTTGAGGCTATTTTTGGTTTTGATTTTCAAATTTTCCACTATTTTGGGGTTTTTTGAGATTTTGACCAAGAGACTAATCTAAAGACCTATCCTAGGGGCCTTAGGGGCTGATCAACCAAATTATCCTTTCCTATGTTATACACGTAGAGACCACGTAGTTCGACTAGCACAAACCTGATTATTGCTAAGATATCAACAAGTGGATTGCCAGTTTATTATGATAGACTCCTAAACGACTGACCTAAGTGTCTCAGGGGATGATCAAAGATCAACCTTTCCTACGTTCAGAGCTGAGAGACCCATAGTTCGACAAGACCACTTTATTTTTGACTTTTTTGACCAATATTTTGACTTGTTTTTGGATTTTCCAAATTTATGAATGATGTTTTTGGATTTTTTTATGTTTTTGGATTTTCTAAATTTTAGGAAGACTTCAAGGATGTACACAAATTTGATCCGATGAGAAAATTCCCCTAGCATGAAGCAATAGACTACTCTAATAAAGGTAGGACAAACTAATATGAGAATGGGCCGAGTAGTACTAGGAGGGATCATGAGGCGAACACAGGATAAGGCTATGAAGTGGATGCAGATGGATGATGGAAGCATAATGGATGGATGATGCAGAACGAGTCGTGAAGATCCTAGTGGATGGAAAGTGCTTATTTACACAAGGTGCTTGTTTGCCATGTTTTCACTAAGGTACTTGCCCAAAGCACCATCAAAGTGGTTTTCACTAGAGGATGATTTTTCTCTTTACTGTTTTAAATCCTTTTTCTAATTTTATTTTTATTTTTTATTTATTTTTTATTTTTTTCTATTTTTGGTTCTGTATCTTGCAAGATTAGGCATAAATTTTTTTGAGATGGGAGTTGTTCGTGACCTCCTATAGAGGCTCACCTTCTGGTGTTGATAACTGATATTCCCCTTAACTTGTAACTTGTTGTGTTGACGAGTGGTACCAACCAATTGGGTTCAAATTTCCCTTTGCCATTTGGATTTGGAACGTTCTTCTAATTCTCTTTGAGTACAAGTTCTCCTACTTGGAATTTTTGACTCCTAATCTTCTTGTTATAACTTTTCTTGAGTCGGTTTTGATACACCTATAAGTGGTTTAAGGCCTCCATTTTCCATTCATCTAGCGGTTCTAGTTCATTTAGTCTTGACACCGATATTCCTCATTTATGATGAGATTTTGTAGTGATATCCTTAGAGATGGGAGCTTGATCTCAATGGGTAATATGGCTTATGATCCATAGACCAGAGAAAAGGGGGTGACACCTGTTGGTGTGTGGATGCTTGTTCGATATGCCCATAGGGCAGGATTCAATTGGAGATGCCAATCACAACCAACTTCATTGACCGTCTTTTTGGGGATTTTTAAGATGGTCTTATTTATAGCCTCAACTTGGTCATTGCCTTAGGGGCAGTATGGAGTGGAAAAGTGATGTTGGATTTTAAACTTGTAGCATAGGTCATGAACATCTTGATTCTTGAAGGGTGTCCCATTATCTGAGATGATGGCTTGGGGGACCCCATAACGAAAAATTAAGTAGTTTAGGATGAACTTTGATATTTGCTTTCTAGTGATGTAAGTCATGGGGATGGCTTCTACCCACTTTGTGAAGTATTATGTGGCAGTGATGATAAAGTTATGCCCATTGGATGAGGTGGGAGTGATTTTTCCAACAAGATCGAGCCCCCACTATGAAAAGGGCCAAGGTGTGACAATTGGGTGGAGCTCTTGAGCTAGTGCATGGATAAGATCCCCATGCTACTAACATTGTAGACATCTTCTGACATAATCATGTGCTTATCTTTCCATGGTAGGTTAATAATACCCTGTCCTCAACAATTTCTTAGCCAAGGTCATTCCGCTCTAGTGTGAACCACAAATGTCATCATGTACCTTGGTTAATGTGGTCAATGCCTCCTCAACATTTAAATAATGTAACAAGGTTCCTTCAATGCTTCTAAGGTAAAGGTTTTCTCCTAGGATGACAAACCGGGATAAATTTTTGACAAAGGCTTTCATGAGGTTTGAGGTTATGTCAATGGGGAGGACTCTTATACTTAGATAAGTGTACATATCATGGTACCAAGGATCACTAGGACCAATGATTTCACACACAAATTCGGACTCGGGTACCTCGAATGCAAGCATGAGAAGCTGATCTATGAGGAATTCTTGCTTTGGAACATTGCATGGGACATCTAGGAGTGATCCAATTGTAGCTATTGCATCTACCACTCTATTGTTTTCTCTTGGTAGTTGCTGAAATGTAGTATCAATAAAGGACTCCTTGAGACTTTCCACCAATTTCTTCTATGGAGTTAGCTTGTCGTCTTTTGTTTGATACTCATTGTTAACTTGATTGACTATGAGCTAGGAATTCCCATAGAAATTAAGTGCCATTATCTACCATTGCACTGCTATTCTTAGCCCTATGACAAGAGCTGCATATTCTACTATGTTATTTGTGCAAGGGAATGACAACTTGTATGATTTTGGAATGCAGTCTCCTTGTGGGGTGATAAAGAAGATCCCTGCCCCTAATCCATGCTGCATGTAGGATCCATCAAAATACATTTTCCAATGATTCGCTACACTTAAGTTGAAGATTGGTTCGTCAGGGAATTTTGAGACAAGTGGGTTCTCTGAGTAGATTGGTGCCTTTGCCAGTTGGTCTGCAATAGCTTTCCCTTTGATGGCCTTACATTCCACGTACTCTATGTCATGCTCTGTGAGGATCATAACCCACTTTGTTGTCTACCCTGTAAGCGTTGCTTTGGAGAGCAAGTACTTAAGGGGATCTATCTTTGCAATGAGTTTTATTTGATGGGCTAGCATTAATGCCTAAACTTTTGTCCTACAAATACAACTACTAGACAATATTTTTCAATGGATGTATAGTTTAGTTCATGGCCCACCATAGTTTTGTTGATATAGTATATAGCTCTCTCTTTTCCATTTTCATCCTGTTGTGCTAGGAGAGCACCGAGAGCTACTGTTGTTGTTGATATGTATAAGATCAAGGGTTTTCCTAGAATGAGAGGCATGAGTATTGGCAGCATGAGTAAATACTCCTTGATCTTTTAGAAGGCCTAATCACACTTTTCATCCCACTTGTGTGCTACCCCCTTGTGGAGTAGATGAGAGTAGGGGACAACCTTGTCTGCTAGTTGTGCTATGAATCAGTGGATGGATTGTAGTCTTCCTTGTAAGACCCTTAGCTATTTTAGTGTCTTTGGTGCCTCCATTTCGAGGATTGCTTTGACCTTAGCAGGATCTATCTCAATTCCTCTCATTGACACGATATACCCGAGGAGCTTTCCTGACTATACTTTGAAGACACTTATTTGGGTTGAGCCTGACTTTATATTCCTCTAACCTATCAAAGATGGAGCACAATGCAACTATATGATCTCGTCTTTTCTTAGATTTGGCTAATATATCATCCATGTAATCTTCCACAGTTTTGTGGATCTTGTCATGAGATATTAGCGTCATGGCCCTTTGATAGGTTGCTCCTACATTTTTTAATCCAAATGACATCATATTCCAGCAATATGTCCCCCATGGACAAGTGAAAGTTGTTTTGTGTTGGTCATCTTTTACTATCATGATTTGGTTGTAGCCTGAGAATCTGCCCATCAATGATAACATCTCATGTCCTTCTATCATATCCACTATCATGTCAATGTTTGGAAGTGGAAAGTCATCCTTGGGACATGCTTTGTTGAGGTCTTTGAATTCTGTGTAGATACGGATGCCCCCATTGGGCTTTAAAATATGTTCAAGGTTTGAGACCCACTCTGGATAATCTATCGACTGTATGAACCCTGCATTTAGGAGATTTTGTGATTCCATTTTGAACAACAATGAAATTTGGGGATGCATCTTTCTAAGATTTTTTCTGACGGGCTTTGCTTTGGAATATACAGCTAAGTGGTGAACTACCACTTCTAGATCAAGGCCAGGCATATCAGCATAGGTCCATGCAAAGTTTACCTTTCATTCTTTTAGGAATGTAGCTAGAAGTTCTTGTTATTTTGTGAGAAGTGAATCTGCATAGAATGTTATGTGTGGTTGTTACTCTGTCCCCAAGTTAATTGGATTGCATTTCTTGGCTAAAACTACTAACTTTTCCTGATGTATTGCACTGAGAGGAAGATTGAATTGTTCATCCTCTGGCACCTTAGAGAGGTTTTCATTGTTGGATACATCCTTTATTTTTACTACTTTCATGTCAGAGAGTACCACAGTGTGGTTTTCACTCAATGACCTAGAGATTATTCTTAGATTCTCACTTTTGCAACTGAAGCATTCAATTTTTTCCCCATGATAAGCTTGTGTTTCCAATATGATGTCAAACCTATCCTTGTGATCTCCATATGGCTCTGTGTCCTACAGTCCCATGAATTCTAAGAGCACCTCATCATTTTCAAATGATATTTCCTACCATATCTTGGAACTGGTCAACATCTAGATCCACGGAGACGGTGGACGAAGCCAATGCCTCCTCTAGGATTTTTCTATGGGCGGGTGATATCCTCAACAACTCCATGATGGAGATCTAAGTGGGAGTTCTCTTTATCTATTCAAGAACATTGTAGCTATGAGGGACGAATTTTGGATTGGAGGCGGATGCCCTAGGTGGTTGTGATGGTCTAGCGATGGTGACTTTTCCACTGTGTGTGGTGACTCCACCATCAGCTTTTCCCTTGTTATTAATGATAGTGACAATTTCTTCTAGATACGCAAGAACATGGTTGTACACATGATTCACATTGGCATAATTTTGTTTTCCATGGTTGTTCCCCTAGTTATGATCTAACATCGGATTCGTGTATATTTTTAAGTCATGATTCCCAGCTAGCTCCTCAATATTTATGATTTTTTCATCAATGAGGTCTTGGATTAGATTTTTCAACCTCATGCAACTATTAGTGGTGTGCCCCTTGATCTTGTGGAAATCACAAAGGTGATTCTCATTGTACCACGGTGGTTTTACTTGGGGTTCTTGATAGTTCTCATAAGTAGGAATCTTGATGAGATTTTTGTTTATCAATTTCTTCATGACTGCTTCAATGGGTTCCCCAAGGGCGGTGTACTTCTGCTTGGGGGGATTTTTTTTTTTGCAGGGGTGGTCCCCCTTGATTATTTAGGTTGTTGACATGATTGTTGGTTGGTTGTTGTTGTGATACCGTTTTAGCTTGTGCATTTTTTTTATTGTTGTTTTGTGGTTTTTGGTAGGTTTTGGTGTTCTATTTCAGAGCACTGATTATAACCTTGGCATCCACCACACCATCATTTGTGACATTTTTGTTCTTTGTGCATGAGTGAGGTTTCTCATTATAGTTGGTGGATGGGCGATTTCTTGATTCTTTGGATATGTAGGTGTTCCCCCTTGTACAATAAGGGCTTGTTTGATTCCGAGCACCTTGGGGATCAGTTGGTCGTACATGGTAATGCATTGCACCTTGAGATGGAAGGCCAATGTTTTGTCAAGGTTAGCAATAATGGTGTAAACTTGTTGTTCTTCAGGCATGGTCCATTTTCTCTTGGTGGCCTTGGATCACCATCATTGTAGGAAGGAAGCGAATGATTCCCCCTTAGCTTGTTTAAGAGCTGATTGTTCCTCTAGACTAACGTCCATACCAATATTGAAGGTGTAATGCTTAATAAATGTGTTGATGATCTCTTAGAACTTTTTGATGCTAGGAGGTAAGTGAGAGAACTATTCCATGGTGTGACCAACCAAACTTCAAGGAAACAGCTGCATCAGATATGTATCGTCATATGTGACCTCCATGAAATGCACTTGGAATTTCCTGATGTGATCTTTAGGGTTTCCAGTCCCACAGTATTTGTCAAATTTGGGGATTTCAAACCCCTTTGGGAATGGTACCATTGCAAGGCTCCTATCAAATGAATAAGGACACAAGTTGATTGGTGTCTTCATGATTTTCCCTAATTGGAGATCAAGCACTTGTTGCAAGAGCAACTTGATTTGTGTCATCACATCATCTTGTGGATCAGGGGGGAGTGAATGCATTTTGAAGTGGTCAAGGTGTTTGAGTGATAGGTGGAGTGTTGGGTGTGTTGGTGGGAGTTTGTTGCAAGCTTTGTTGATATGCCTGCATCTGTTGTTGCACCAACAACACTTATTGGTCTTGTTTTTGCTATGCCAACAATGCTTGTTGTTGGGCTTGTTGTTGGGCTAGTAATACTACTACAAGGCTTGTTGATATGCTTGTTGTTGGGTTGCTTGCAGTTGTGCCTGGTATTAAGCTTGCGCCTGCACTTGCTACCCTTGATACTAGGCTTGAGCTTGAGCTTGCACTTGAGTCTGGGCTTGTCCTTGTTGGGCATCTTGTGCAATCTATGTGGCTTGTGTGGCTTGAGCAGCTTAAGCTACTTGCGCAACTTGGGAAGCTTGCTATTGTTGTAGTAAGGCTTGGGATTGAGTAGCCTATTGTGCTTGTTGTGCTTGTTATGCGGATTGAGTGGCTTGCACTTGCTGAGTAGGTTGTTGTGTAGCTTGTTGTGCAACTTACATGTTTTGGGTTTGTTGCACTTGAAATTGTTGATATTCCTTTTGATAGGCTTGTTGTGTTGCTTGCAACATGATGCTATATTGATTGGCCATATTTGTCCTTGATGGTGGAGGTGGTGGCGGATTAGGAATGGTGTTTGTTTCTGTGATGAGGGGTGCAGTTGTATTGGTGATGGGGATTTGTGTAGTGGATGGTGTGATTGAGGTGTTTGGTCCTTGAGAGACCACATTTATGGATGGTGTTGTGATCACTTGGGTTTCCTAGATGGTTGCCACCTATTGTTGTGATATCAGTGGAAAAAGTGGAGGATTTAGCATGATGTTCTAATTGATGATCGGGGGATTGTTTTGATTGAGTGATGGTAAAGGAGGGAGTCCTAAACTAAGAGGTGATGTGTATGTTAAGGGAAAAGATGAAAATGGTGGGAAGGGAGGTGGTTTACTCCCTTGATCAAATGATGATGATGAGGGATCAAAGATGTCCCCTAGTCCAAATAACCCACCTCCACCTTGTGAGGTCATAGAGAGAGAGGTTTGTGTGTCGAGAGGTATTGCATGAAAAGATGATGATGGGTCATTGGGATCCTAAAAGGTAAGCAAAATGTATGGGTGTTGTAGATTTTGGGGGATGGATTGACCCAATATGGTGTTTGTGTCCAAATCTTTATTATTCACAAGGATATGTGTTTGTAGTGCATTAAGAAATGATCTCCGCTTGTTTACAATTGGTTGAGTTGGAGCAATGGATGATGCAATTTGGGGGATTCTTTGGGTGATGTTTTGGAATGGAGGTGTGGATGATATTGGGAGTGTGGATGATATTGGAGGCATGATCCCAATGGGTTGTTCCACAATAGTGCTTACATTGTAATCAAAAGGGAGTTTAGCCCCTTGTTTTGCTAATTCAAGCATGTATTGTGAGGGATTGAGTTTCATCATGATGTTGACAATTTTGTGTGTTTCAGGATTTTGAACCACTTCAATGATTTCATCTTGTGTCATCCCTAGCACGTTTTCGGTGACATCCTCCACTTGGACACCTTCCTTTTGATGGTCTTGTGGAAGGGGAGGAAAATTGAGAGTGGGATTGCTAGTCCCAACGATATTGTTTTCGGTCGTGGTTTGACTCAAATCACTTGAAGTTGATGTTTCTTTATTGGTTTACATGCTCTTCTTGTGTTGAGATCTAGTTTAAACCATAAAATAGGGATCAATTTTCAAGATTGTAAGAGATGAACCTCTAATTCTCTAGATTGATCTAATTCTTAGGTACAAAAAAGAGAGTCTAAGATAATGAGGATCAAAAGGGGGATGATGGTGATAATGAAGGATAAAGGATTGGTGGATTATTGAACTCTTATGCAACCTTGAGGGGGACACTAAACTTTAGGACTTTGGATTTGATGTTTGATTTTGATTTTTGATTTTGATTTTGATTTTGGGTTTGATTTAATTTGATTTTGATTTGGGATTTAGATAATGAACTCATGCACCCTAGGAGGTTGGATGTTGTCCTAAAGTGAACTTGTCCACAAGATGATAGTTTGACTAAGTGTGAAAACAAGGATTCATCTACACACCCCTAATCAAACAAAATGACTTCGATTAGTTTTGATTTTTATTTCAAGAGGATTTTCCCAAAGTTTAGAATAAAGGATTTTTTCAAGATTGACAAGAGTTGCTTGTGAGGTGATTTTTGATTTTGATGTTTGGAGGATGGATGAGAGTGTTTTTATTTTGATCTTAAAAGACTTAGATAGACTTTGTTTACTAGACCAAGGTATTGAAGAACATGCGAGGACCTCCTATGTGAGATATTCAAACCTTTGAAAAAGTGTTGGATTTTGACAAAAATAAAATGAGTACAAGTTGGGATTATTTCTTGATGCACGTTTATAGAAGTTAAAGGTTAATCTTTCCATAAACTCGTAAAGCATAGAGAAATTTTTCTTGTGAGCTTTCTAACTAAGACCCTTGGTCTTTGGTTTCTACATCTTGATTTTGTGGGAAATCATTTGAAAGAACACATGTGTGGGGTTCAATTGTTCTTTATCTTTGCTTAGTGACTTCCTCTTATCACAAACAATTATTTATTATGTTTTCAAACTAGATGTCTAATGTCCTAATTTCTTCTCATCCCACAAAGTCTGTTATGTGGAAATCAAGGAAATCAAGGAAAAAGTTCCCTATTGTTGACTTTAGTGAGAAAATTCAGATATAAATCCAAATGTTTAGAAGTCTCTAAGGACAAAATCCCTAGGACAAGCAATAACACTTGAATTTTTTCAATGGTATTTGCTTCCTAAAGTGTTTGAAATTTGATGATGATGTTGAATTTTTGTTTTCCAATGTTTAAGATCAAGCAAAGTTTTTTGATTTCGAGAACATGCATAACTCTATGGATATTGACACAATATTTATTGAATCCCCACTTGGATAAATCCAACTACGTCTACTCTTAGCGGATGATTACATGCTTAACCACATTGGCTCCCCTCCATGACACTCACTTCTATGGGTTAGCCAAGCATCAGTACCCATGAATCTCCCATGGCATACTTCTCATCTCTACTAAAAGTTGTAAAAATGTGGGGTGGCTTCAAAGGTCCGACCTCTTGCACCAACAAATAGATTAAGGATTTTGGTCTTTTAAACAAGGGGTTTTAATATCGGCATTTCATTCGTGGGGGATCATCCATACGATAAGAGACCATTGCTGCCCTTCTTGTTGAAACAATCCTCGTGATACTTGAACTTTCGTCAAGTACCCACACTTATATCTCGGGTGGAAGTCACTTGGCTTCAGTGTGTTCCTGGTTGGGTCGTTCCCTTGGGTGATTACTTTTTCCCACAAGGCAGGCCCTTTAGAGATAAAAAAAGGTGAGCAAGTACATCCATAGTTTGATTGATCTTTGTTGAGAAACAAAGAGGGAACACACACAATATATCTAACTCACACTCGCAAGATTTGTTGAATTTTAGAATCCAAATTGAAGTGTGGAGGCAATCACTTACACAACCTAATATCACAAAAAGCATTTTGATTTTCAAGATCACCATGAAGTGCAAGAGAAGCGCATATGTCATTTAGATGATATTATTTTGGGTAAGTGATTACAAAAAATAGATGCACATGTTCATTTTAACCCTTCAAATTAAAAGTTAGATTCTTTTTAAAGCACCAAAAGGAAAAGTGAAAGTTGCTTGTTGAATTGTTAACATTAAACAAAATCTAGTAAGTTTGCCTAATGTTCTTTTTAATCCTTTTGTCTTTGTTATTTTTAAACCCAAATTGAAATTAGTGAGTCCTAAAGAGCTTGAGAAAATTAAATCCTTATATTTGAAATTATAATTGCTTCCAAAAATGTCTAAAGACACTTGATACAATAGAGAAATGATGTTATAATTCCAACTTCTCCTTGCTCTTTCCTTGCTTCTACCTACAAAAACTAATTATTCCAATGAACACAAAGATAGAAAACAGGTTAAATAGCTCAAAATGATCAAAAGAAAAAAAGGAACATGTCAAAATAAACTAAATTTTATCCTTTTACTCCATCCCAGTGGTGTAGTCTGTGAGTGCGACACTATTTAGAGAAGTCAACGGCATTATATGGTGCCACTAGACTAACAAGCAGTGTTGTATGGCACTGCTAGACTGACAAGTGGTGGACTATAGAAATCCAAAGAGCGTGATTGTGGCGCTATTTTGATCAACGACACATTTTGGAGTTTGGCATCTGGTCAACAGGAGAAATGGTCAAGCATCACATTTTAGAAATTTGAATTTCTAGGCAGGAACACATAGCGGTAGAGTTTGGAGTTTTCTAGAATCGTTGTATGGTGTCGATAGAGGGATAGCGTCACTATATGGTGCCACTATATTGATAGTGGCACAGTTTCCTGTAGTCACACAAAATGTCAAGGAAACCACATAATTTTTCAAAAAAACATGCTGAAATCTTTTGATTCACCCTCCCTCTAGAGCTAAAATGTGAACCCCAATCCTAGACCTGCACAAAAACAAAGAAAAAACACAATGTTAGTCACATATGCAAGTTAGAACTAAGATTCCCCATGCAATTCATCTACAATGCTCAAAACAAGAAATAGATGAACAAATAAAGAAAATCTATTAAATCCTATTAGAGCATGTAAACTCTTAATCCCATGGGGGAATTGGTGTCATTTTGATGTGGAAAATGGCCCTTTCCCAATTCCTTTGCAAGCTTGATGAAGATTGATCCACTTGATGATGATGAACAATGTGTTTCCTTGATGAAATCTACAATAACCTAGCTATGGTGATGGAAAAATGCTATGGAAATGGATGAATTTTCTCTAAATATGAAGATAATAACTTTGCTCTAAGTTGTGTCCCCCAAAATGAGAAGAAGAGCCTTCTATTTATAGAAGAAAAAGATGGAAGAATGAGCAAAAAGGAGGAATGTGGGTTCATTTAACATGCAATGGCCAAGTGCCAATTGTCAACATGTGAGAGGATGAAGGATGAGCACATTTTGGTGAATGTGCACAATAAATGATATTAGGTGGAATTTCAAAATTATGAAATGACATGTTGGAGGGAGAAAGGAATGAGTTAAATGGCACTTGGCTCAATGCACAAGGACATGTAAGAGGAAATGAATGCCTTGTTGGAAGGACAAATCCATTTGGAGGGATTTTCAAATTTGGAGGAATATTCCCTTTTGATGCCATGTTGAGGGAAATTAGAAGAATTAATAAATCAAACTAAATGATTTATTGAGCAAGTTGCAAAATCTAGAGGATTTAGGTGATTAAGATTAATCTAATCAAGATTTGATTAAATAGGAGATTAGTTGATGTGACAATTTGATTTATAGTTTTGGATTGATTTAAATCAAAGTTAAGAGGAATATGATTTAGGTTTAATCAAATAAAGATTTTAATTTATTTAATTAAAGAGAGATGATGTTAGATTAAATTAAATAAAGATTGATTTAATTTAATATAATGACTTTAGATATTTAATTAAATAAAATGGATTATTTAATTAAATAGGGATTAGAGGATTAATTAAATGAGATTGATTTATTTAATTAACAGGAGATGCCAACTTAATTAGATAAATTTGATTTATTTAATCAAGAGATTAAAGGTGATGAATTTAATCAAATCAGGGTTATTCGATTAAATGATTAGCAAAGGGGATGATTCAGGATGAAGCAGTGTTAGTAATCAGGATCAAGTGTGATCGGTACATTTTTCGTGTCTACAACACTCTAGTATGGGAAATTTTATTGTTGTGAATATACTTTTGAAATAGAGTCTTTAATGATATGGTATTATGTTCATTGTAAACATAAGGGGGAAATAGGTTATTCCTAGGGTTAATGTTACTCCATGGTGTAAGGGGATAGCCTATGCATAAGTTATGAATGGTCAATACAAATTGAGCTAGGAATGTGGGTGAGCATGTGACGTCCGCTCCGTAATTTTGAGTAATGAATACTTTTTCCAAATTAGTGTAAGTTCCCCCTATTTCCACTATCAGTTCATTGTGATCCGAATTTACGTATTAGGCAGGGAATGTCATATGAGTAGGTTGTAGCCATTGTATGATAGATCTAGAAATGTTTAGGACACACCACCAAGCTCAGGGAAGTTCAATTTTATTATGGGGTTACCAAACCTATATCTTTTTCGAAGGGTAGGACCATCGATCAGTTTGGTAGATGTGCAGGGGACCACAGTTAGTCCAATGTTGGAAGAAAATCACTTGAGTGATACTTCTCCTCATTAGTTGGTGACCATGATTTGATGTAGGATACCATTTGTACATCTATTTCCAGTAAGCTCAATGGATTTTTGTTTGTATTTTTACATCCATGTCTATGGAAAGATTGTAAAGGAGAAATGTTATCATGAAATTATGTACTATGAAATCAATTTATTGGAAAGTTGTAATACTTTGATATAATGTGATGGGGAAAGTTTGGAATGATGTTTATTTTAAATGTGCATGTTATCTTTATATTTGAAAATTAAAAAAAAAAAATTCTTATAATGATTAGATGCTTAAACTATTTACTTGAGGTTAAAAACATAGGATAGTTACTGTGTAGAACATTGGGCATGTTACACATGGTATCAAAGCTACCGGGTTCAACTCTGGAACCTATGAGCTCATTATGTAAGTGATATGTAAACCTTAATGAAAAATAATGGTCAAAAATTTCTTACGCCAATATGGCAAGGGGAAAGAACAAAAGGGAAACAAAAGGGAAGTTAAGATTTCCTAAAAACTTGTTTAAATTCTAGGACTAGAAAAGAATTGTCCCCAAAGTTGAAAACTCCTAGACTAAAAACTTATTAGGATATACCTTTGGATTGCAGAAGATTATGCAACTAGGTTTGACAAGAAGGTTATGGAGGATTACCAATGAGTACCCTCACCTTACGAAATAGTTTAAATTTCTCAAAGGGATAGGAAGAATTGAATTAATTCCCCTTATCTATAGTAATCTAGAATTGCAAAGAGTTTAGGATTTTTTATTTAGTAAGAATACTATGAATCTATAAGTATGATTTATTGGAAAAGAACTAATTGCTAGCATAAATTGGAAACTTTATTCAAAGAAGGGAGTCAATGTTTTATGAATCAAAATCAACTAGAAAAGTATCCAGAAGATATGAAACCCTTGAAAATTTTGATTTAGGACAAGATTAAGATTTTGCATATTAATGAAATAATGAAAGGTTGATACCTTAGAATAAAGGTTAGAGACTAGATTGGTTAGTAAAGGGAAATAAATTAAAAGGAGGAGATGAAGCCGACATGATTCCACCAACCGAAATAGGTAACGTCAAATTGGAGTTCTGATTGAGATTGGAAAAAGAAACCAAGAAACTTTAGAGTGTTGAGGGTTATGAGAAAATAAAGTTACCAAGAATTGGGACATCACTTGGAAAGATGATTGCAAGTTGGGAACTAAAAATTAAATCAAACTAATCTAACAAAGGCTTGGTTAGTACATAATTTGGTAGAAAGTGCAAGATGAATTTACCAACTTGTCAACTAAAGTAAACTTATTTTTATATGTTCCAAAAGGAAATTGGCTATGGAGGGAAACTATGAGTCAAATCGAAAGAATAATTTGGAAACAACTCATAAAGTTGAGGACACAATTGATATAGGGATCCTTAGGAAAGCTCGTTAACACAAAAATGAAATTGGCTTTGTGGATGTGGGATATTCTTCTACTATGGTTAAAAAGGCTACTAGTATACATGAAAAGAGAATTGGAATGAAATACTAGAGTACCTCTTAGCTTATAAAGTTAGATCTCGTTACATTGGAACCAACTGTTGACTCTGACAGATTAAAGGGAAATGATGAATCTAATTTTGGGAATGAAAAAGTATATTCAAGGCATACCATGGAGGGTAAGAAAGGAAAATAATAGTCAATCAACTATCAAAATCCAACAACAAGGATTGATAAATCAATTCAATTTGGGAAAAGTGAATGTTTGTTAAGAGTTCAACATTAAGATGAACTAATATCATGGAAGCTCTAAGGGGGGAAGGAGAGTAGATAGACTCAGATAATTTACACCATACAATGAAATTTATTAATGTATTTTCAATTTGGAAGAACTTTTGACTTCTCTGTAATTCATGATTTAAAGAATTACAACCGAAGTCTTATATGACCGCAACAAGGTTGGTAAAGTTAAAAGGATAAGGTATTGGAAATATTGGGGAAAGGTAGTGGAAAGGTCAAGGCTTATGACCAATTAGAAAGAAATATTTACAACACAATTTTAAATGTATTTGTTTGAAAGATTGATTTATTATTATCAATAATGTTTTGGAAAAGGTTGGTCAGAATACTTGTTCATGAAATGAAGGATTATCACCTATGAAATAGGGAGGGAAGATTTGTGTACTCATGATTTTGAGTCATCAAAAAACATTAATTTTTGGAAAACTAGGTATGTTGTAATTATTGATATCCTTTGGAAGATACTATCAAACTAGCATGATGAAATGAGGATTGTTACTCAACTAATATAAATTCTCATTGGAAGAGATAAGTTGAGCTGAAAATCAAATTACAACTTTGGAAATGAGAAAAGGACAAAAGAAATCCAAGGTATGGATGTTCTAAGATAAAAGTGTTAAAATCTCCACAAAAATATTCAATCAATATATTTTGAGAGTCAAAAGTGGAAAAAATCCATGGAAGAAGTTTTTACTAAGATGGGATGGACTACTATGCATCAAAGAAAGAACCTATGTGCCAAATTTTGGGAGATTAAAAGAATGAATGAGGTAAATCAACGTCATATTTAGGATACACTTGAATGAAATAATTATTTAACTAATATGGAACCACTATAATCTGGAAAGGGATAGAGTAAGATGTTGTAAGGTATGTAGCAGGTTATCATCCAATTTTCCAGAGGATGAAGAAAGGATGTCATCATCAACATGACTTGCATACTCGTATGAAATTCTAGTGAGGAAGTGGTATATCATTAGAATAGTTTGATTTTTTGATGGAACTGACATAAATGTTATGGTGGATAAACTTGCCAGGGTAACCAATTTTGATTGGAAATTTTGATTTATAGGATTTCAGTCCTAAAAAAAACATATTTTAGGAAGCAGTTGCTTAATGTTCCTAAGAAGGTTATCTCAGATGGCAACAAGAAAGTAATGATAATCCTTTGAGTAAACCATAATCATCTTATGAAAAATTCAATTGAATGAATGCTCAAATTAATACTTTAAGTTAGATAGTTAGGCAAAAGGGATAAATTCAATCTTGGAGGATTTAAGGAATATTTTTAGAAAACAATAAACTTATATGTTTATAATTTGATCCATTTACGGAAAAGAGGTTGAAATTCTTAAAACCTGGAAGAAGCTAGGACTGAAAATTTTGTTATAAATGGAATAATAGATTAAAGGATCAAATAAAACTTGTTGATACAAAGTTTAAAGATATGAAGCAGTATAATTATGCGTAAGGTAGATGGTTGTGTCAGTGATGGACGGTTTTGGATTCTAAGTTGTCTGATGGTGTAAACACCAAAAGAAAGGATGGGACCCACAGTGTAGTGTACAATACGTCAACATTCCTTATCTATTTGGGTTACACTAAGGATAATTTCATTAGCCAATGAGAACATGTTTTCCAATCACTAAGGTATAAGTGTCATTTATGATATGGTCACTATTGTACTTATAAAGTACAAAGGAGTTAATATAATTATGATGTATAGTTATTTAAAGGGAAGGTATGTGTAAAGAACATAATTTCTCCTTGTATGTTAGCATAGTCAATCAGTGCACATAATTTCTTACATGATGAGAAAATTTAAGGTAAAACCTTTATTTGACTTTACATATATTTTTAGGACTTAAAATAATTAGGGATGATGATTCACAAGGGGGGATATGTTACATCCAATTGTGTTACTACTTATTTACTTTTACCTAGTTGGGTGAAAATGCTTTAGATGAGTGTATTTAAATGTTTTATGTGTTTTGGAAATATGAAGAATAAATTCTGATTAAATTTGATGTTATGAAATGTTCTGATTGTGAAAATATATGATGCAATTGAATGTATTATTTTTGGCTAACTACTGTTGCAATGTACTAAGTTGGATGTAGGAATATAATAAAGCCTCTTGAAGAGAGGGGAAGTATCACCCAGGGATAAGAAATTTTTCTAGTAACCTTTGATAAAGACCTAAGCAGAGTTTTCACACACACACTTCTAGTTTGGTCAAGTCGAGATAATTGTTTGGGAAATAGTAAGTTACCTTTAGTCTTGCTTGTGGTTTTATTTGTGAATGTTATTTCATAGGGGTTTAAAGTATTGATTCTCTTTGTGATGTATGATTTCTTCTTTATGTGTTTATATTTAATGAATGGGATATATACATAATATATATAAATATGTATATATGTATGTGTCAATGATAAACTCATATACATGAGTAAATATGTGCATGAGTATATGTAGATAGACGTATCTACACATGTTCATGGATAGATTACCTATATGCATGGGAATATTGATTGGACAAGGTGACATATATATACATATATACACAGAATATACATATATATATAAATATAATATATATATGTACATTCCATGTATATATGTTGATTGATATGATTGTGAATATATGTGTGCTTAAATATCAAGTTGTGATATATATATAGTACATGAGTATATATATATATATATTAATATACCATATGTATTGACGAAAAGGATACATCAATACTAGTATATATATATATATGTATATGTATATACATATATATACACATGCATCGATATGTGAAATATGAGAATATGTGAATGTGTATTCATATATCGGATAATGTATTTTATAAACTTGTGGATTTAGATATATATATACATACACATTTATAAACATATTACATTATGTGTATATATATAATATATTGAATGATAATGATTTCTATAGCACTGAATTATTTATCAAGCGCATAACATATTAAACATAGCATATGCTAAGTATTGCGTGCAATATATAGATAAAGGGAATAGTGCTTAAGTTGAAACAAAACATAAACATAGCTTAAGTTGAAACAACACATAAACATAAGTATTGTTTAAAGCATTTAAAATGTTGAGTATTATGAAATATGGACAACACTAGGTAAAGAGCATAGTATCTAATGCCAACCAACGTTTAAGATAAACTGCCAAGACTAAGTCAAATGTAAAGGAAAAAGTGAATTCTCATGCATAGGAAGCGTTGAATTGATCATTAGAAAACAATGACCAAAAGAAAAGGGCGTGTAGGGTATAATGTGGTGCCAACTCGTGAATAGTATGAACTGATTAGAAGTCTAATTTGCAATACGAATTCTAGATTATGAAGCAATTTGAAATATGTGAAATGATCAAATGTGAAGTTGTCCAAAGTAATTCAACCTATAGAAGACATTAACCTTGCATTTTAGATTGTTCTTCTTGTTGTCCATTTGAGTAAACGACTCATTCTTTCTCATGAAATATGGCAGTGCATGTGTTTATTGTGCAATGTTTTCAGTTACCACCTTTTCTTCTTCTAGATGAGTCAAACCTTTTTGGATTGAGAAGTGTCATATTTAATAGCTTTTTTCTAGCCTATAGTTTCTCACATTTGTGTATAAATAGAGGTGATTTCTCCCTCAAATGGGATGCATTATGCACACTTGATGCTTATTTTCTAAGTTGTTATTCTGATTTTTTGAGTTTGAGAAGTTGTGAGAGGTTTTTGAGAGTAATTTTTTTAAGAGAGGAAGAGAGATAGTGGGGAGTTGCATGTTGATTATGGAGAAGGCTAAGCTAGGAATCTAGTTTAATCTTTGGAAGGTTTACATATATAGGCATGTTGAATTCTACTCTTTTATGCATTTTATGTTTTGAAAATATTGTATGGATTTATTTGTCTTGTTTGGAAATTAAATTAGTTATTCTATTATGAATTGGTTACCATCTTCTTTTGATAAGTATGAGAGATGTTTGATAAGTCTAGTTGTTAGAAAATCTCGATGGAGGATTATATGCATATACTCTATATACATTGGAGTATGAATGTTTATGTGGATACTATGAACTATATAAGTTAAGATTATATAGTTGTTGCTTAGCTGAAAAACACTATATTGTGTTACTTTGAAGTGATTTAATGCTAGGAAAACCTTCATGGACAATAAGGTTGGTAATAAAAAGGGAATGATGCCATGATAGAAATTTCATCATTGTTAGGTAGCAAAGTTATGCAAAGCTTGATGGATAAACTTTACTTTATTTGTTACTTATTTCTTCTAGAAAGTAGGAAGAGAATATTTCCCTAGGGATAGGGTATAAACTTGAAGGCTATATCAATATTCAACAATAGGGTTGAGAATTGTATTTTATAGATAAGATATTATCTTATTTTGATTAAGAGTATTTTCCTATTCACATAACTCTAAAAGAGGACACATGTTTTGGTAACCAAAACCATATTGTGAGAGGACTATGGATGTAAAAGCACCAACTCCTTGCAAGCTGATTATGACCTCCAAATGATATACAAATATAGTACACATGTGAATGTATGAGGTATTTGAAAGAGAAGCTTTATGATTGGTTTATGTTCACTTGAACATTACTTTACCTTGATTGAAACCATAGGTTGAGAATAACCTATTTAGTTGTGTTGTTTACTTGATTAGTGATTGAAGCACTTAAGTTGGAATTAGCCCTTATGATATATTTGATCATTTTATTGTTGATTATATCTTTGTTTGAATTAATTTATTGTTGAATTTAATACTTTTGATTGAGGACATTTATCAATGAGATTATACCTTTTGATCAGAGTCATTTATTGTTGAGATTACACTATTGTATGGGAAATTTCATTGTTGTGAATGTACTTTTTAATTAGAGTCTTTTAATGATGTGATATTATGTTCATCCATATGGTTAGTTGGTATGTTAGAATTACTTGAATTACTTAAGTAGAAGTGTCATAGTAAACATAAGAGGGAAATAGGTTATTCTTGGGGTTACTCCATGGCATAAGGAGATAACCTATGAATAGGAAGGTGGGTGAGCATGTGACATCCACTCCATAATTTTGGGTTATGAATAATTTGGCCAAAGTAGTGTAATTTTCCACTGTTTACATTGTCAATTCATTGTGATCCAGATTTATGTACTAGGTACGAAATGTCATATGGGTAGGTTGTAGCCATTGTATGATAGATCTAGAAACATTTAGGACACACCACCAAGCTCAAGGAAGGTCAATGTTATTATGAGGTTACCAAACCAATCTCTTCGTTGAAGGTTAGGGCCATCTATCAATTTGGTAGATGTGTGGGTGGCTGCAGTTAGTCCAAGGATAGCAGAAAAGTGCTTGAGTGATACTTCTTATTAGTTGGTGACCAATATTTTATGGAGGATACCTAGACCATTCGTACATCTATTTCCAATAAGTTTAATGGATCCTTGTTTTTATTTTTACATCCATGTCTATGGAAATATTGTAAAAGAGAAATGCTATCATGAAATTATGTGCTATGAAATTAATATATTGGAAAGTTATAATACTTTGATATAATACAATGGGGAAAATTTGGAATGATGTTTATTTCAAATGTACAAGCCATCTTTATATTTGAAAACAAAAAATGTATTTCTCATAATGACTACATGCTTGAAATATTTACTTGAGGTTAAAAACATAGGATAGTTATTATGTAGAACATTGGGCATGTTACAATGTAGGTTTGCAAGAGATAAAACACAGAACATGAAACATATAGAGGGAAAGACCCAAAATACTATATGCAACACCAATAAGAGGAACACACCTTGTAGATTCCAACACACAGTTAACCTGGTCCCAAATTTTCTTCACACCTTTTGATCTTCTTTAGACATCATCTTCATGCTTCACAGATTCAAATTAAGTCAACCATAAACAAGAAAACACATACCATGAAGCATGTTGACCTTCACACCCAATGGCGGTACACAATAATGATAAAAAATTATTTGTGATTCACCCATAAGATTCGACATGACCCATACAAAACCTTCAAACACTCCATAAACTCCACTTAACCTTGAACTTGTGGCATAGGCCTTTAACATACCTTATATGACCAACAAGAGAAAAATCCAATAGAATATCTAGACCATAGCCTATACCAGAGAAGATAGAAAACACTATAGGGAGAAAAAACAAGCATCACAAGATACTCATGAACATTCACATACAACCAGTCACTGGACAATACAGTCCTACACTCTATCACATCAAAATTTCTTCACATAAGGATTATTGACATTAGAATTTGGATATAATACCTTCATACCTTAATGAACTTTCCTTTTGATCCATACAACCATATCTACAAATTCAAAGATATGCAAAGCCAACCATTACACCTCTAAAAACATCCTTATGAAATCAACATAGTCTTCAATCTGTCACTTTCAAAAACACCTTTCTAATAACTTAAATGAGTTGAACTTAGGAGTACAAATTCCTTGAAACAACATGAAGATATCCTCCAAACCATAGGAGCAAAACATCATTAGCAAAGAAATGTGGAGCATTTCTTAGAGACTTTGGAAACTAAACAACTAGACTACTACACACTTTTGACATCAATGACAACCAAACATCAACAATCTCCCCCTTTTTCATTGATAAAAAACCATTCTCACACCTCTTTGGTGCACAATCTCTCCCCCTTTGACATCAAGGAAAAAGGGAAAACAAACAATATCTCCCTGAAAGCAACAATTACCACTACCTTCTCCCCCTAAGAGGTATCCACCATCAGTCCAGGAATAAAGATATGACTTGAATTACTCCCCTTGGACAAATGCACCAACTATGCATCTAGCAAGAAGAAGGAGAGGAAATTACCACTAAAGTTTTCTTGAGATATTCAAATGTATCCTTTGCAAGTTACTTTGTGAAAATATCTACAATTTGATCCTTTTTAGGTACATAATCCAACTTCACTTCTTTATTTGCAACCTTCTCTCTGAGAAAGTGATACTTGATTGATATGTGATTGGTTTTAGTACGTATCACTAGATTCTTTGAAATATTGGTAGCACTTGTATTATTAGACAGAATAGGAATGGGTTCATCATACTTTATCTTGATATCCTTCAATGTTTGCTTCATCCACAATACTTTAGTACAACAAGATTTTGCAACAATATACTCTGCTTTTGTGATTGATAAAGATACTAAATCCTTCTTCTTACTATGCCATGAAACCAAAATTCTTCCTAAAAATAAAGCACCACCACTGGTACTCCTATCATCAACACTACCAACCCAATAAACACTAGTGAATGCATTTGAAATGAAGAAAAATGGTGGAAAGGTGCTTTCTTTCACTTCTAGGGTTTTGGACCTAAAAGGAGAGAGACACTCCAATTTTTCAACCTTTCACTCAAGAACAAACCATTGAGATTTCAATGCAAAGGATATTGAAATATGACAAAGGGAAGGTTCTAGGGAAATGATAATAGCTAATGAGGGTTCACCACCAAGTGTAAACTTGGAAAAGATAAAATGTTGGAAAACACAGTGTGATATGCAAAATGACTTAGAAATGAAAGTAAAATGCAACATAAAACCATGAAACTAGAAATGTGCACCTGGGAAGCTGAAGGAGGTAGAATGGAGGTTTGGAATCCTAAAAAATCTATTGCTAATACTAACTTGGACTCATACACCAGTCTGGGCGAATCAGTCCAGTTTTGGGTAAACTATGTCGAAATAGGTTTCAGACAAATGGGTACTCAGATCTGTAAAAATCCCTGACATACAAGTACAATGGGACTCATTCTCCAATATTTGTGAATTAGTCCACTTCGTATTCTTGGAGCTCATGAACAAACACGACGGCTCCACAGGCATGCAAGTTGTACTATGTAAGGTGGCCATATAACAACAAATGAAAAATGCAACATGCAAAGAATGTTGAAAGGAGTCTTGCTTAGTTCATGAAAGGTATTCAACTTAGGGAAAATTGTGCCTAATTTCTCCAAGAGAGGACCAATCAAAGAATACAAAATTCACAACTTAGGGGATGCAATGTGTCGCATCAAGCCACTAAGAGGAATGTAATATGTTGAGATAGATTACACTTATGAAGGAAATTACACCCAATGTCATCCACAAAGCAACAAACACATTGTATGAAGTAAGAAGGCTGCACTAAGAACCAAGAAAAAGGAAAAATGCAAAAAGAATAATGCTAATATGTTCCCCACTTTTAAAGGAATTGCTAAACACCATATTGTGGAAAATACTTTAAAGTAGCAAAATGAAAAATGTAAACAAGAAAGAAGATTACGAGAAAAACCCAAGCCCTATTCCACCATATATTTTGAGTAAAGCCACGCCATGTGAGAGAAAAAGGAAAGGAAGAGGGGTCGCCCTTGCACGAAAACACCAAAACACATAAGGGATTCATGGATTTAAATGATGTTCTTTTCGCTATAATGATTTTTTTCAGAGAGCTTGGGAATTTTCATCATCCCCAAAATAAATAGAACCTGAAGAATGATATAAAGAAAGTGAAAACAAAGAAAAACATTTTAGGTCAACATGGAAGAGACATAGGGTGTCTCGATGCCTTGTGTCATCCCCAAAAGGAAAACACAAGAAAAATGTGAAAGGAAAAGCTTTTGGGTCAACATGAAGGAGACCTGAATGTATCAATGCCTTGCATCATCCCCAAAAGGAAAATGAAAGAAAAAGAAAAAGATGAAAAAGGTTGAACCATTGATTTTTGGGTTCCTAAAACCTCTCTTGCACTTCTAGGGTTTTTCACCTAAAAGGAGAGAGATAGGAACCAAAAATGCTAATGGTTCATTCAAATTATCCAATGTGTGATGTTGTCTAACCTAAATGAAGTTAACTAAATGCAATTGACTAATTTAAATGAATGAAAACAAATGCAAAAGTGAAGTTAAAGCTATGTTTTAAAACACACTGTGATATGCAAAAAATGAAGTAAATGAAGAAATTATGTAGAACAGAAAGGAACGAGATGAATCTAAGTGCACCTGGAAAAAATTTGATAATTTCAGAATGTTGTGGGATGCCACTGAAATCAATAATTTTCTCATAGTGGGACTCATATTCACCTAGGGTGGCTTAATTAGTCCTCGTGAAAACTTTCTAAGAAAAGTTTCTCACCTATCTAGATTCAAAATCTTAATAAAATTCACTTTTAGTCCTAAGGTGGGACTCATTCATCGTGATGAACCAAGTACCTAGAAAAATTTTACGAATCTGTCGCTGTGATGTTGGCTGAAATCACTAATTTTCCATATGGGACCTATCTCTATTTAGGGTGAATTAGTCCCTCCGGTGAAAAACTTTCTCGTAAGCAAGTTTCTACTTGTCGTGATTTTGGAATCTAACAAAATTCAGATTTTTAGTCCTAGGGTGTAAGGTGGGACTCATTCACCATAGGTGGCTTAATCAGTCAAGCTTCCCCAAATTTTAAAGTAACAGAGACAACTCTGCAACACCAAATCTAGAAATCACTGCTTGTTGAGTTGCCAAAGTCAATTCTGCAGGAAACAGACATAAAACCTTCTCCAAGCTTGAATAGACTTAAGTTGACTTGAAGCACCTAGTTGACTTGTAAACCAATCTTCAACACCAAAAATCCTGTCAAATCTGCACACAAAAGGTTGCAAACAAACATGAATAGGGAAAAAATGGTTTAAGGTTAGTGAATAGGGGTTTGCGTTGGTCAAACCTCACTTTTGGTAATCAAACCTTTAATATAATAATGAAATGCAAAGGAATGATAAAATAATAACATGCAATTGCTATTAACTCACCAAACCCTAGATGATGCAAATATGAAGTAATTTCAATGGTTGCTTCAAAGTGCTTGAATAGTGCTTGAAAAGATGTAAAATTCTTTAATGCTTCAAATGTGGGATGGAATGCTTGAATGAGTGAGGAGATCTCAAATGAGGTGAAAATAACTTATTTATACACACTTGTGCCTTACTTACCCATTTATACCTCATCATAGGCCAACATCAAGTGTTTTTGAATAAAATCCCAAAGGGAAATTTAAAATATTTTGAATTTGGGGCCAAGGGGACTCATTCACTACCCATAGTGAATGGGTCACCTAGGACCTAAAAATGTGTGTCAAGAATATGTTGTATTTAATGTTGTTTTTGGGATAATACTCAAAAATACCACTTAATTAAGCATATGAGAGCATAAAGGGGCCAAATAAAGCATGAGAAAAGGATAAATAGTGAAGATGTGCCTAGAAAAGTGTGAAAGCTTGTTACAAGATTGAACAACACTTCAAAATAGGGCTTGTTAATGAATAAAAAGGTGATTTTTAGGTGAATTGTAATTAATAGAGTCTAGAAGAATGTAGAAATGTCTTACAACACTTCACAACACCTTCACAAGACATCATTATTTGAATTTTAGTACCTAAATAAGCATGTTCAAGCCATCTTGCAACATAAAATCAAAGAAAAATAGTTCCAACACCATGAAACAAGACCTAAAAGGCCATGAAAATGACAATGGGCCATTTTTCTATGACACAAAGGAAAAGGAAAAGAAAGCCTTTGGTTCAACATGAAGGAGACATGAATGTCTCGATGCCTTGCATCATCCCCAAAAGGAAAACAGAAGAAAAATATAAAGATGAAAAGCAAAAGAAATGCATCACCGAAAAAGGGAAAAATCCGATTTTGTAGAACCCTAAAATCTAGAAGCTTCTAAGCTTGGTAAAAAGGGGGTTCGGATGGGTATTTCAGTATGATGAAAAACGCGATTATTCGCAAGATTGTAATAGGTTTTTTACTAGATAATAAAAGTGTTGGATGGCTGCGGTTTGGTGGATGTAGCCCAGATTGGGTGAACCACGTTAAATCTTTGTGTTATGCTTTATTCTGTGTATGTTTTAGTTTCTCTATTTTTATATAAAATCTGCATTTAATTGTTAGATCTGCCATCTCTAACCCTAACAAAGGCTAACAATTTCTTGCCCCCACTGAGTGCAAGACAAGAATGAGCAGAGGTAGGTGATGGGAAAGCTTATGTAATAGTGAGAAGAGAATATTCTACAACTATTACAGGACAATGGATGAAATAATATAAAGCTAGGAAATCACTCGATGGCAATCATTGCCATCAAAGTGAAAGTTTTTCAATACTAGTTGGAATGCACGACATTCATCAATATTGTGTTCAAGAACTCGATGGTATTCACAATGTGTAATTTTTGGATCTTTGGGACATAGCACTAACCTATTCATAGGTGGTAATGTTATTATTTCTTTTTTTTAAAGTATTTGTGATTTCCTTTCACTTTCAAGTGGTGGACGAGGAGATTTTAGTTTCTCTAACTTGTAAGGTCTTTAGTTTTTGCTAAATTCACCCTTTTCTTTAATTGAAGGAGGAGGACCTAAAGTGATCCTCTCATCCTTTTCATTGTTATTAATTAAGGGTTTCTCTCTAGGAAGGACACTCAGATCGGGAGGGGAATCAAAGATCACCGTACCATCATCACAAAGCCTTAGATATTCTCTAGGAGGCTTGCTATTATGAGAAGGATCTTCATAGCCCAACCCCTTTGTGTTTTCATCCATTAGTGTTTTATCTAGAAGTTGATGAATTTCATGATCACTTGTTGTATCCCATCCTTGTTTGCTCAAGATTGTGAAGCCTTTTCCATATGTTTCTTCAAGGTTGATGGGAGTGTTTGTTACTTTGTTATCATAAAAGGGTTGAGTGTTTTCTTGTTTAGAGGAGCTAGGTTCACCTATTGTAGGGAACTTAGGTTCAAATTTTGCTTCATTTTCAAGATGTAAGTAACCAAACATCTTGAGAAGTGGTATTGTAGGAGGATTTGGTTGGTACATAGATGGATAAAAGGATGCATTAGCTTCAAGGTTGTCAAGACAATCATTCAAGAACTTATTCATGTTTTCATCATCTTCTCCAATGATGTCAACATCACGAGGAGGACATGCATTAGAATTTACGTGAGCATGAGTGAGTTCAATGTCATTAGGGTCATTTTCAAAGGTAAAACTTGAAATATATACTAAGGACTTTAATGAAATCCAAAGCTTATTAAAACACATATCCATGATGCAAATTTTAGATTATAAACTATGCAACAATGTTGTAAAAACAAATTTTATTTTAAGCAATGCACAAGATGCATGAAATTAAGCTAGATGCAATTAATTGAATGAAATAGGGAATCCTACATCACAATTTTTAGCTCTAAAACAACATGATGCAAGCAATATTTGACATGATGGAAGACACTTGAAGAATGCTCTTGAATGTTTGATTATCTTCCCTTGAAATGCCTTGAATTCTCAAATACTCTTGTAACCTATATGCATGAATATTTGATTGTTTGATAATGAGAGAAAGAACCTTGTATTTATACTCACTTATGCAATAATTTCCCAAAATTACAACACTATAGGCTAACCTTAGATCTTGGAGAATAGAAACGCGCCTGAATTTTAAATAAAATTTGAATTTTAAGTTAAAGGGGACTCATTCGCCACCCTGGGCGAATGGGTCCCACCTAAGGGGATTCATTCACCCATAATGGAAAATAAGTCCCAACTTAGGAATTTGAGGTGGGGTTTCAATATTTTGATGTTTTAAATGCCTTTTATTGGGATTATTCTCAAAACTATTTATAAATAAGGCCCGTGGATGCAAAATGGGGCCAATTAAAACATAAGAAATCCCAATTATTAATTACAAGCCTAGATGAATTTTAAAGTGTATTACAACACTTTACAACACTCCAAATAAGGCAAGGATTAAAATTAATTATGATTAAAATTATATTTATTATGCTTAGTTAATTGATAAAACCCTACAAAAGTGTGAAAGTGTGTTACAACACTTCACAACACTTTTACGAGGCACCATTAAATTCCATTAGTTCACAAGGGTCCAAGACCTAATGTGAATGTGTTATCCACATTAAAACACTAAATCAAGGCAACATTAAGCCAGAATCTACAAGAAGGACCCAAACGAGTGTGAAAAATTCAAAGGATCCTTTTTTTGAGACTTCAGCACTCAAATCAAATTCATAATGTTTTGGATACCATAATCCATAATCCATAATCTAGAGTACTCCTCAAATATCTAAATATTTTCTTAACAAACTTCACATGAGTTTCTTTAGGATTATCTCTAAATATTGCAACTAAACATACTACATGTATGATATTACATCTTAAAGTAGTTAAGTACATCAAGCTTCCAATCATAGATCTATATAGAGTTGATCAGCCAAGGGAGACTCATTATCTTTACTCAAATGACAACCAATTACCATAGGAGTACTCACTAGTTTGAAATCTTCCATACCAAAATTCTTCAATATCTCTTTGACATATTTTGCTTAAGAAATAAAAATACCATTATCTAGCTGAGAAATTTGAAGACCAAGAAAGATGGATAACTCACCTATCATAGGAATTTTAAATTCCTTCTACATTTCTTCAACAAAATTCTTGCATATTTCATCATTTCCACCAAATATTATATCATCAACTATACAACAACTATCAAAATTATGTCATCCCCAATCTTGAAGTAAATATTATTATCTATGGTACCTAGTTGAAGAAAGTACTTGTCCAACCTTGCATACCAAGCCCTAGGAGCATTTTTGAGATCATACAAATAATTTTTGAGTTTTCACACTGTTACCATAGTTTCATTCCCCATCTCATTAAATTTTTCATTAACCCATATAATCCTTTATTTAAACACGGGCAGTCTTTTATGCCATCATGCTAACTTAGTCAGGGTTTTTCGTAGTTTGTTGAACTCCTCACTTTGTTTCCTAATACCTCTTTTGCTTTTTTCAAGTGTTAAATGCGGCGGTGTTTTGTGTACTTGATTAAAATTCATCCTTAATATAACAGTTTTAAGCCTAGACAACCTTTTTTAGTTGCGCTAAAACTTTGGCACATATTTCTGAAGTTCTGCAAACCTCTTTTATGACCGCCTATAGACATTTATTTTCAAAATTTTAAATGATAGTTATATGGGAAATTTTGACAATGACACCTACCATGTGTCACATTTCTAAATTGGGAAATTAATGCCCATATATCCCCATGTTTTTCCATGTAGTTGTGGTTAATAAAATAGTGAAATGAGAAAGATTCTTGTTGCGAAAACTTTTGGGGAAGAATTGGAGGACGCGCAGAGTGCAAATTATAGAAATCACCACCAAAGGTATTTATAGTTTATCCATTATAGCCTATTTTCTGAATTATTTGCATTCAAGAAGTATATATTGTTGAAAGTCACATTTGAGCATGGCAAGGGTTAAATACTCAGGTTGTGAATATGTGTCTGGTTTAACTTATGAGGGGCCTGAGATTGGTGACACTTGGCTAGAGTTGGTTATCCTAGATGAAATAAGAAATAAATTTAACCAACCCAATCCTCCACCTATCATTGAGAGGGTAAGGGGTAGTGGATTGATTGAGGCTGATGCATTCCTGATAGCCGTGCAAAGTGCTAAATTAGAGTTGGAGTGCATCAGGCATTACAATTCACAAAAATGTGAGGTTAGAACAAAGGAAAATAGGTTGGTTCTAAAAATTCAGAGGTCCATTTTCATGTTAAGTTTAAGGACCCTAGAGAGGGAATAATATTCACCAATGGATATGACCAATTCTCATATTGAATTCACTACCAAAAAGGGGATTTATAGGAATGTGATAGCGAAGAATTGGTTAGTTAAGCCCAAGAAGGGTAAATACTAGTTACCTCACAACCTACACACAAATCACCTGGTAAATGAAGTTGTTGACATTGTTGTGTTGCTAAATAGGGTTAGAGGCAATGAGAATGTCCACAGCTTTGAGGAATGGATGTACTTCTTTATCTAAATTATACTAAGTGGAGAACAATTTATGGACTGGGCTAAAATCATTAGTAATTGTATACATAAAATGATGTCACTTTTTGTTCTAAACAGGTTCATTTTCATGTCATCTTACTTAATATATGCCCTTGTGAGTACTCAACCCTAGCCTAAATTAAGGCCAAGTGACCGACCGCCAAATAAAGTACCAATCTATGACTACTTTGATAAGCTTCAGCTTCATAAAACTTTCTTTCATTTCAGGAGAATTGCTGATACTTTCACCATGAGGTTGGTTAGGGAAATGTAGGGGCATTAGGCAACAATATTGTCTCTAGAAGCCATACAATTTATGAGTTTTTATGGTTGTCATTTTATCCAATTTCAAAGATTTTCTTATATAAGAGTGGGTGGATATGCAGGCTTTCCCATTAAATTTCCTAGGTACCCTAAAGATAAATGGGTAGTCATTGAGGTTAGTAGGAAATTAGTTGACGTGAATAGAATATGTCAAGACATAAAGAGGCTTACCATTAGTTTTCCATTTGGATTTGGTGCATATAGCTGCCAATCTATGTCTGATGCCTTGAACATTGAGGTGGAACTGTCTAAGTATAATATGCCCTCATATGATGAACATTTTCCTTTTGACCTGAATGACTATGCAAAGGAAAATTTGAAATTAGGTCCTTTCAATCACCAACCCAACCATGAAGACTATTGGGCTGATTATTTTGATGAATCTGAGGTGAGAAAGAGAAGTTGAATGGGGTTGACGGTAGAACAAATTATTATTTATAACCTGAAGTGGGATTTGAGATATGTTATTGAAGATGGATCTGATATGATTAATCTAGTGTATATTGAACTCATAGAAAGTAGGCCCATCCCTGCCATGGACTGGAACTTCAAGGAAAAGGAAACTATTGAGGTGAGAAGTGTTGATGTTTTGACTAGAACTAGGGAATGGGTAACCAAGAAGAAAACCAAATAGTCTCACCCTTGTACCAGATCAAAGGATTCAAGGGATTTTGAAGGTACTTCCCAAGCTTCTACTAGTAGAAAATCAACCAGTAATGTCCCTCAATCTTCGGCGACAAGTGCTCAGGGAAGTGGTGATGATGATCCACCAAATAAAAATGTGTACTCACAAACTTGTGGGGGTGACATTTTCAATTTACCTATCTTAGAAAAGGGGAATGAAGGAGAAGAAGAGGGGGGGTTAGAGATTTTAAATTTTTATTATCCTCCCTCTCAGGATGACTCACCTATTAGAGAGATAAACCCTTCTCAGGAGCCAAGGGCAACTGTGTTTGTAGAAGATACTCCTCTAGTTACTCAAACTCTGTTTGCATCATCAAGCTTCAAAGCAAGTAAGGTTACAACAACCCCAACCTGGATAGAAGATTCAGTATCCAAAAAGAGGAAGGCCATACAATCAAGCCTTCCTAAACAAGATATGGTAATTCAACTACTACAAAGAACTCCAACTCCTAAGCCTAAGAAGTTGAAAACCACCGACAGGCTCATAGATGATATTGAATCAGGGACAGTTCAGCTAGAGATTGCACACCCATCTGTGCAAAAAGATGCTTCCCAAGCAGCAGCAGGTGATTTTGAGGTGAATAGGATTGACCTTGAACCTCCTACCAAAGATGGAGATGTTCAAATTTTCCAGGTTTCGGCAGTCAAAATGGTAGAAAGATCAAAGAAGGACAAAGAAAGCAAGGATGAGTTGAAAGCTCAAGATTAGAACTTGATTGCTTGCTTGAAATCCATTTTTGAGGTTGTTCCTCAACCCATTTCTCAAGTAGAGGATTATGTTGAATCTCTCACTATGGTTGGAAAGAAGCTCTAGAAAAAATAAAAAATAGTAAGAGTCTAAGCCGAGCCATAGAGGACTGCAGTGAATCCCTTATCAAGAAGGAAAGCCTTGTTATTTTTGAATCTTTAAAACATTTTCAAGAGGAAAATTCTCTGAGAGCTACCTTGGGAGATGATATTATTTCCATTGAAAAGGAAGATAAATTATGGATTAATTATCAAATTGAATTGAAACTCTTGATGGGCTCATATATGGAAAAGTTGGTCATAGATCAAATCATATCCAATGCTTCAGATGCTCACTTTCTGTCATGGGCTAAGGGAGTAGAATGGAAATTGGAGCTTGCCAAGCATAGTGTACAAAAACTTAAAGAGGTCATAAATGAGTGTGATGTCATTTTAGATGAAGCATTAAACACTCTAATAGCTCTTGGTCTGGTGTAGGATAAAAATGGGATTAAAGATAATGTGGATATTAGAAGTTTAACTACCAATTTCTAGAAAATGATTAAAGAAGCTCTTGATATACCCACTCCTAATGTTGAACATTTGCATAAGCTAAGTGAATTACACTTGGTATCATCTCAGGCCACTGATCATTTGAAATTTTGTGAACAACGCATGGAAATGGCCAAAGATACCCATCTGACATGGAAAGTGAGGATGGTGAATGTAGCCATCCCACAACAAAAAGACCTGATGCATGTTCTGAAAACCTTCCGAGAGTGGCGAAAGAGACCTTTCATGACCTAAGAGGCTGGAAAAGAAGCGACACTATCATAGTGACCTGACTCTTCTTGATTTATTTTATGTGTCTTTTGATTAACAAGCTATGAAGATGAAGAGGTGAAACTCATTTGCCTATTTAAAGATGTATTTGTTTTAAAAATTCTCTCTAGACATTATTTTGGAAGAATTTTGCTCAGTACTATTGATGAATGAAATTACCATTTTGTCTGTGTGCAATTTGGTTGAGCTTATTGGTTTCTTAAATCTATGTGTTTAAGAATACATCTTGCATATATTATCTTGGTATTAGAAGTGCAGTTCTTACATCTGGTTTCATTCCTTATATGGTATTGAGTACATGCTTTACCTTTATTGATTAATTAGTCTTTGTGCTAATATTTTATGTTACTGCTCAAGCACCTGGTAGTTGGAATTTTCTGATATCAGGTTTACCTTTCCTGCTTTCTAGTTAGAAGCATAAAAAATGTTTTACTTTCTTTGTTCTTTAAATTTATTGCAAATTTTGTGAGGGAGTTGTACCTTAGAAAAAATTCAGAGGATATCAATCTTGTTTAAAGATAAATATTCAAAGTTTTTGGTTAATTTCTTGCACTTTGTGGGGTGTCGATTTGTCAATTCTTGAAAGTGTAAATCTATTATCCAACAGATTTTTGGTGACTCCCCTGGGGATTTTTGATTGTTAAGTTGGTCACCTTATCCAGAAATACATCATAAGCTAATTAATCAACCTTAGATTTTCACAAATTCACTAGAGGTTAGAGAAGTAGAGGGAACTCAAACCCCATTTTTGAAGCTTTGTAGAGAGTTAATTTTTCTTATATTATTCCCTCAAGGGGAAGGGCTAGGAGCCGACCAACCTCATGTACTAGAACACTCGTAAACCACTCTATTGCTCAAATACTTGTTCTACATGGGATTTCCTTACCAGTTGCAGTTAACTTTCCCCTCACCATGGCTAATCCGCAACCTATCCCTTGGGATGCTGCTATTGGTCCTCTACAATTAGGAAATAACTTGCATGATTTTCCTAAAGGGTCTGTTGGAAATCAGGATTGCACCCTTTAGGCAAGTTGCAATTGTCTATCTAGTCGCAACATGGAAACACTCTTTGGTTTGTGGGTAAACCAATTGGGGAGAGTGAATCTCTAGAGTGTGTTGGCTCCCTTCTAGCTAATCACCTAATCTAAGCACCTTCAGTGGAAAAGGGAGTAGGGAGAAAAACTAAAAATTAACACCTACAACTTAAGATGATCAACTAAATGTTGATATTTTGATGAAACTTAGCTCATAGAACTTCCTTCACAACAATTAACTCTCACAATTCACCACAATGCATTTAGTTCATTAGTGTTTTGCATAAAGACTCTTGAAAACATAATACAATGTGCAACCTGAACTTATTGCAGACCTTGACAATAACCCACAACAATAGGACAAAGAAGGATTCAATAGTCTGAATCACAACAAAATCACACTATTACTATGAGCTCATGAGAAGAAAGGGAAAAGGAAAATTTTGCTGCTTTATTGCAAGTGGAGGAATAAGGCACCAAAATTTGATACAAAATGAGTTTACAAAGCTCTCAAAGTGGCTAAGAGAGCAAGAAACTGAAAAAATTTTGAACCTTGAGAAATGAAAATTTCTCAAGCTAAATAGCCCCCAAGTGCCACCAATGATTAAAATAGAAAAATCTAGCCACAGCCTTAGCAAAAATCAACTCAACTGGATATTCGAGCTCCTCCAAAAAAATCCTGAAAATCAGCCTCCTAATCAGCTCCAAAAGCATCCAAAAAGATGGAAACTTCTCATCTCCAAAGGGTTTATCCAAAAATCTCTCAAAAATGGGTGCAAACAATTAGAAACTGAAAATAGAAACTTTAGTTTGTCATCTTTTCTTCAAATTCGCCCAAGATTGAACTCAGAAATAGAAAGTTTTGTTGTGAATTGAAGTGCATCTCCTAACTGCATTTAGATAACATTTAATCAAACAATTTATAGAAACACTTAATTAATGTTTTACAAATTTGTAGTTTTACAAGGCAAAAAGGAAAAAGAAGGCCTCCTTCTCTCATCTGATTTTTCTCCATTTGTCTTCAAATCTTCTGATTCTCCCCTTTTATCTTCAATCATTTTGATTTTTGCATTATTTTTTGCAAAAATAAAAACATCATACAATGCTTTCTTATACATTTTATTTTTATATAAAAAATCATAAAAAGATATTTTCCATCACATATAATCACTTAAAGGACTTAGGAAAAAATAAAGGGCCTAAAGTCATCACTTGAATCTTCCTCCAAAGTCTTAAAATAAATCAAAGTTTCAAATCCTAAGTTCATCACATATGAAAATAAAAATATGAAGGTGCAAAGGTATTAGTGATGGTATTTAATTTTTTAACTCAATGTGATAAAATCCACCATTCAAATTAGGGCAATGAGGTAACCCTAAAACAAAACTCTTCAATCTCTATTCTTCTTGTATCATTTTGCACTCTTTGATTTTGGAGAAGACTCTCTGTTGGAAAACTAGGGTGCCACCATGGTAGGGCTTTAAGCTAGCTTTCTATGAAGCTTCTACAAGAAAAATGTATGGGTAAGTTTCCTCTTTATAAAATATGCAAAATTTGTTCTATCTCCTCCATTTTGAGTCAATTTGCAAGCCTCTCAGCCACGGCTATGGTTATTTTCTGATGCACTTTCTCTTGTTTTCTTCTGTTGAAATCTTTCCCACTCTGAGGTCGCCATTATTTGAACTTCTGAAGCTCATTTCTGAAGGTATTCAAACACATTTTCTTCACAAAAAAATGTGGGTAAGTTTCTACCATTTGAATCTTGCACCATTTCTTCATTTATGCAAAAAATGCTTGATTTGAGCTCAATAGTTACAAAATATATGATTATTTTTGTTCCTCCAGGCATTATGTTTTCAAATCCTTCTATACTCCATGGTTGCGACTATGAGAATTTAATTGGGTTTCACCCATTTTATGGAATCTTATTCTATAGAAAGAAAAAAAGGCTTGAAACCCTTGGTTCAACCTCTTGAAATTCATTTGGATTCTATTTACTGCACTTTGTAAATTCTGAAAATCTCCTTCTACATGCATTTGAGGGTCTCCTCCATTCTTTTGTGTGAGACAAAAGATGTGATATTTTCTTAATTTTTGAAAGAGACAAAATGAATAACCTCTCTATGTAATGCCATGACCTCCTTAGCTTCTGGGTTTGCATTCTTATGGCATTTCAATTTCAAAGTTGGACAAGAGAGTCACTGCCCTTCTTTCACTGTGCTTGATACAATGAATGTTATGCAATCTATCTTCATGCTTTAAGGCATTGTATTTTCCTATATTAAACCTTGTTGCCCCTTCAATTGCAATGAATCACTGTCTTTGGAATGGTGAAAAATTATCCCAAACTATGAACTGGGTTAGTGAAATATTTAAAGGGTTTTTTCATCTTGATGTTTTTTAAATTTTTTAGAAAAATATCATGAACCGAGATCATACGTTTCGAGATATGATAAAATCTCGACTGCCCCAATTGAAAATCTATGTTTTGCATTCTTGTAATTCCACCATTTTCTTTTAAAAAACAAAACAATGCAGCTCCTTTTGAACTAGTATCCTCCTCTAGTCATTGCTTTCTCTCTTTAGATGTGATGAAAGCTCTCTTTTATGAATGTTTTCTTTAAAATTGAAACATGTCCTACTTGGTGGATATGTATATAATGAATCCTCCAAATTGGAATTCCATTTCTTAATATCATGACACTGTATCTATCCTTCTTTCACAAGAACACTTGCAGCATCATTATGAATTTACGTCTTTGAACATTCTCTTGATTATCCATATGTGAATCATTCACAAGGTTGTCCTTTCTACAGACTATGAAACTCTTTGCTCCTTTAAAGCATGAACAGGTATATCAAGATCACCCTGCTTGCTACTCCTTTTGGCTCTTGTGTATAGACATTGTTTGTAAGATACTTTGATAGAATGTATATGATGACACCTTCATCATTATTTTCTGCTATCCACTTTCAAGTACTTCGAAGCTTGATACTGTAGGTTGAAACATTCTTTGTATCTAGAAAATAATTTCAAACTCCAGCCTTCACCATAGTTTTGTTCATGTTGTGAGCACAATACAATGCAATGAGATCTTCTTCATGAATGTAGCATCAACATGCAGCAACAAGACTTGAGTTTTGTACTCCATTTTACTTTAATGATGCTATTTCATGATACATTCTACTCAAACCTTTTGTGCATAGCTTACAACAGCATATTTTCTTTTATACCTTGGCTTTCATGCTTCACTTGCAGCCACTTGCCACTCAATTACTGATGGGGCCAACTTCTCTTTTGTACTCTTCATGTATTTTTATCTCTTGAACAACAACATGATGATGTGAAAGTTATCATTGCATAGAATATTTTGAAATATAAGAGTACCTGATGTTGTTGATTAGAAGCCTCTTCATTTTATTTGCTTAAGTTATCATTGCATAATTTGTAACAGGGCATTATGTATGCCTATTCACCATCACACTATGTGATGATGCACTTGATTGCAGTTCACTTGAGCAATGGATCACCTATGATTTTCAGTTCATTGCACTTGACTTGACTATCCTAGGTGATCACTTGTTTGAGTCTTCATGTCACTTGATGCACTCCTTCAAATACATGTTTCTTTGAGCATCTTTGAGTTGTTTCTTTCTTAATCCCTCTTTGAATGCTTGAGGGATAGCATGCCAGGTCTCAACCCTTGTGGGAGCCTATTTTACACCACATGCTTTATGATATTCAAAATGGATCAGCAGCATGACTTGTCCTATACCTGCACATGGAAACAACAATTTTAGATTAAAACAATATGTTATTATGATGTTTCCTCCATGGATTTTGTCACACTTCTTGCTCTTGCTCAGTTGTTTCAATGTATCACTAAGCAGTATTCTACATTACTGTTGATGATTCATGTAGGAATGTTCATAGTCAGAGCTCTAAAAACTTTCAACATCTCTTTCAGGTCTACAAGGAGCTTGGGAGTGAAGAAAGGTGCACCATTATGAAATCAACTGAAGATATCAAGCAATGATGATTATGTTCCTTATTATGTGTTCTTTATTTCCTTTAATATTCAGTAGTGTAGAATGCTCCTTTTGATACACTGTCTTAGCTACTCCCATGGCTTGTATGGGACACTTGGTTCTTATTATCCAATGAATACAAATACAACATTTGTGAAATACTTGTTCAATTTTGTACTTTTCTCCTTTTCACAAAACAATGTTTAAAACACTTTGAATGAATACAGAATAAAAGCATTTCATTTTTCATTTCATGCAATACTTAATGCCACAATTGATAATAAGCAACTAAACACATTTCATTTCGCATTTCATAATGAGCTCAAAAACTTGCAATGGTTAAACCTTTGCAGAAGTAAATTGAAACTCTTCACCTTAAAATGAGTCTTGAATAAACCAGCTCTCTCAAATTGAGCAGTGGTGAAAATTTGATAATAGGGTCTCGAAAGAATTTTCCTAAGTTTAGTGGAGATGGTAAAATTTCACTAGGGGAACACATTGATGCTTTTTTTGCTGCATGCAGTGTTCTCACAGTGCAGGAAGAAGATGTTGTTGTTAGTTTGTTTGTGGAATCTTTAATAGATGCAACAACATAATGGTTTTACCAACTACCACATGGATGCATTACTAATTGTGCTACTATGTGAAGCAAGTTTGAGGCTAGATTCAAAGGTCCATATGATGATTTAACGATGCTAGCTCAGGTTACTCGTTTAAAAAAGAGGCGACTGAACCCATGAGAGATTTTGTAGCTAAGTTTAACAAAATAATAAATTGAATCACGGTTGATAAAAAACCCTCTGTAGAGGTACAAAAATGTTTATTCATCAATGCACAACATCCAGATATTGGCCTTCTTTTGAAAAGGCAGCCACAAAATAATCTTGAAGCTACACAAGTGTTGGTCATGGAACTAGAGGATGATTTTATTTCTATCCAAAAATGGAAAGAGTTGCATAACAGTAAGGCACTTCCTACCACTTCCTTAGATCCTATGATTCAAATAGTAGCTAATGATATAGTTTCTCTCAAGAGATAGATGCCGAAAGGTAACCATCTTTATCAAGATATACCTAGGAAAGCTAATCTTCAACAAGGGAATAAAACTTTTCCCTTGCCTCCAACTCAACAAAGGTTGGCAATTGAAGCCCCTCCTCTTGATAACAAGAAGAATATGTGTGTCTTAAATCTCATGGCTGATCATGATGGTGCAGATTGTCCTAAGATTAATAGGTTTATACAATTGACCACTACTAAAGAAGTCATTGAAGAGGTTACAAAGGAAAGCACATCATCCAATCAATATGGTGACTCTATAAATGGATATTTAGAATATGAACTCAATGATGATCAAGGAGGAGATGTATACATCACCTTGGATGATGCTACTTGTGCTGCTATCACTAGAATTCAACAACATTCCAATCAAAAAGGTATTCTTGATTCTCCAAAAGTCTTACTCTCAAAGGCTAGTGCAACCTCAAAAGGTGAAAATGATTCATCTAGTATAGTCAATAGTTCTTCAAGAAATCCTACTATGTCATCCTCTAAAATTCAATATGGAGCTTTTGATATCATAGAATTTTCTAAATCTACCAAGATTCAAGTATCCCAAGCCGAATATTTAAAAATGAATCCTAAAGAACTAGATAGGCTGATTGAATATGTCAGGTTAGGGCATTCTAAATTACATGCAGGCTTAGATGAAACAATAGTTAAGCCTCAAGATACAACTACTAATGTTGTATCCTACAGTAAAGCATCATCTTCATCACCCTCTGATGTGAAACCACACCCTTTCTATGTCTCTTTATTTGTGAATGGATTTAGGACTAATAATTGCATCATTGATTTGGGCGCCTCTGATAATGTTATTCCTACACAAATTGCTACAACTTTGGGATTAGAGATGAAAAAAACATTTGGAAAATGCTATTCAATGAACTCCAAGCAGGTTCCTTTGCTAGGACATATTAAGGATGCTCAAGTAGCACTTGTTGCTTACCCTAATAAGCAACTCAGGCTCACCATACTAGTTGCGGACATAGCTGCTAGCTATGGTATGGTCCTAAGCAGAAGTTTTTGCAAATATTTGGGTGGAGAGATACAACTAGATTGGTCATATGTAAGCATACCAATTGGTAAAGAGAAGGTGCATCTTGAAACTGAATCAAATGCAAAGATAATAATGCTTAAGTCTGAAGACCCTAAAGCTCAAATTTTATATGAAGAGAACAAGTTTGGGAACTATATGCTTTTCTCTAGTGAAGAAAATGGAAATGCTTTACGTGCTTCACATTCGGAATCTAAGCTCTAGAAAATGGAATTTGATGAAAGTTTTTCCCATGTTGGTTCAGGAGCAGGTGTTGTTCTGATTTCCCCTTCTGGAGAGAAATTCCCTTTTGCATATAAGTTGGAATTTGATAACACTAATAATACTACCGAATATGAAGCTCTTTTGTTGGGTCTTATTGAGGCTAAGAGTATGGGAATTAAGATGCTCAAAGTTTTGGGGGATGTTGAACTCATTGTTAAGCAAGTGTGAACTGTCTTCACCATTAAGAATGAAATGCTAAAGCATTACAAGAATCAAGTCTGGGATGCTATCAATAACTTTGATGCTTTTTCAATTGAAGTCATTCCTAGGGAACTTAACAAGAAAGTTGACTTGTTAGCAGTCTCAGCTTCCCTGATCCTTCCACACCCATAATTCAAAGATAAATCTTATAGAATTGAGTTGATCTATCGACCAAGCATCCTTGATAATGTCAACCATTGATAGGTTTTTGAAAATGATAAGAAAACCTAGACTTTCCTAGAAAATGTTGGAGCTTTTGCTCAAATATTCTTTGAAGGAAGCCACCATCAATGTAAGGATTTCTGTCCAAATGATGTAACTGATTCCCAAGATAAATTTATTCAATTAAAGGGGAATAAAATACCCAAAGGATTGGTTTCTCTCAAATATTTATTTGATCGTCATGACCGTTCCATCAAGAAAAAGAGTAATTTTTTTCCACACTCTGATGGATTTGAAGCAGTGAACATTAGAGATTTTGGTTCTCCCAAAATAGTATATATTGGTAAGTGTTGTTCCCCAGAAGAAAGAGAAAAACTAATAGCCTTGCTAACCAAGTATAAAGAGGTATTTTCTTGGTGTTATGATGATTTGAAGAATTTTATGAATGGTAAATTTCAGCGTCATATACCACTCAAGGAAGGGAAATTTTCCTTTAGGAAAAAACAAAGAAATTATAATCCCATGGTAACTGATGCCATCTTCAAGGAGATTGAAAAAATGTTAAAGGAAAGGATCATATACCCTATACATCATTCAACCTAGGTGGAAAATATTGTTCCAGTGCACAAGAAAAATGGGGAGATTCAGATATGTGTTGATTTTAGGAATCTTAATCAAGCATCACTGAAAGATAATTATCCTTTGCCTAACATGGATCATATTTTACAAATAGTTGTTGGCTCAGATATGATTTCCATGTTAGATGGATTTTTAGGATATAATCATATCAGTGTCTCAAGAGAGGATCAACATAAAACTACATTTACTACACCTTGGGGAACTTTTGTTTATAATCGAATGTCATTTAGACTTATTACGCAGGGGCCACATTTCAACGTGCAATGGATTTTTCTTTTGGTGACCTCTAGAAAAAATTATATTCATCTATCTTGATGACTTGATATTATTCTCAAAGAAAAGGGCTAATCATTTTCAAGATTTGGAGCGAGTTTTACAAAGGTGTGTAAAACATGGAATTTCTTTGAATCCTAAAAAGTCTTATTTTGTTGTTATAGAAGGAAAACTCTTAGGCCACATTGTGTCTAAGGAAGGCATTATAATAGACCCAAACTGAGTTAAATCTATCTTGCAATTGAATCTTCCTTCAAGTTGAGCTGGTGTGAAGTCCTTCTTTGGCCAGGTAAATTTCCTGAGAAAATTTGTTCCATACTTTTCTAAGATTACTAAGCATATTGTAGATATGATGAAGGAAAAACTAGGCTTTAAATGGAATGAGGCTAGGAAGAAAGCTTTTGAAAACATTAAGGAAGAAATTGCATGAGCCCCTATCTTGGTCAGTCTAGACTTTAAAAAGGATTTCATTATTTATTGCTATGCTTCAGAATATACCACATTTGTCGTACTATTATAGGAGAATGAAGATAAAGTCCAAGAACCTATTGCTTTCATGAGAAAACCATTGAAGAAGCACAAGCTTAATTACTCTCCTATGGAAAAGCATGCATTTTTAGTGGTTAGAGCAGTTAAGCAATTTTGGTTTTATATTCTTCACTAGCACTCAGTGGTTTATGTACCAGACCCAACTGTCAAAAGTATATTGACCCAACAGGATCTCGATTGCAATAGGAGGGGCAGATGGATAGCCAGGGTACAAGAGTATGACCTGGATCTAAATCCTACCAAGTTAGTAAGAGGAAAAGGATTTTGTAAGTTGATAGCAGAAAACTTGAAAGAAGAAGAAAGTGAAGATCTGCCATTGGTATTAACTATTAGTCTGCAAGATGGATAGTTCTCTGATATTGCTTATTTCCTTACTTATGAGCAATGTCCAAATCATCTCTCAAGCAAACAAAAAATAAATTTAAAGCTCAAGGCAGCTAAGTATGTTATCTGGGATGAAACCTTGTAAAAGATAGGTATAGATGGAAGCTTTTTAAAATGTGTTGATAAAGCTCAACAAGAATAGCTGCTTAATATTTTCCATAACGAGGCCTACGGTGGTCTTTTCTCTTCTACTGTAACTACTTTCAAAATCCTAAAGCATGGGTATTACTAGCCTAGGATGTTTAAGGATGCCTATCACTGGGTTGGAAAGTGTGATAAATGCAAATTATTCACAGGAAGGCCTCAATTAGCAACCTTGCCGCTCAAGCCTATTGTTATCAATGGACCATTTCAGCAGTGGGGGCTCAATTTTATTGGTCCAATCAGTCCACCATCTAATACAAGTCATACTCAACTTATTATAGATACTAATTACTACACCAAATGGATGGAGGCAATTCGAGTTAAAAGAACCACTTTTGAGGTAGTCTATGATTTTATCAATGAAAACATTCTGGTCAGGTATAGAGTTCCACACAAATTAGTCACTAACAATGCCACCAATTTTTCATCAAGCAAATTCTTACTTTTCTACTATGACTATGGAATCTCTATTTCCCATTCAACTGATTATTATCCATAGGGAAATGGTCAAGTAGATTCAAGTAATAATAATTCGATAAATATTATCAAGAAGCTAGTTAGTGACAATTAGAAGGACTGGCACAAAAGTTTATATGAAGCTTTGTGGGTAGATTGGATAAATCAAAAATGACTTATTGGAATCACTTCCTTCGAGTTGGTTTATGGAGCAAAAGTCGCACTTCCCCTTTCATTGGAATTGTTAGCTCAAAAATTTCAAACTGCTATAGAAGAAGTTGAGTTCAGTGATGCTTTGGAAAAAAGGATTTTGTACCTAACCAAGTTACAGGAATAGCGTGAAGAGATGGTCAACAAGATAACGGTACATCAAGCTTGGGTCAAGAATATTTTTGATAGGAAGTCCTGGCCTAGAAAACTCATGCTCATAGATTCAGTTTTGTTGTGGGATAAACACAGAGAACCTAAAGGTTCCCACAAAAAGTTTGATTCACTTTGGATCGGCCCTTTCAAAATTATTCAAGAACTCAGGCGTAATACATTTCAACTGGCATACCCTGATGGGACCCCCCTGCCCATTCCTTATAATGGGAAATATTTTAATTTGTATCAACTATGATGGCCTTCATGGCCTCCCCTCCTTTGTACATAGTTAGTTTAGGTTTTGTTTTCCCTTGTTGTTTTCTTGATGCTAGAGAGTATATTTTATTTTGACTGACTCCACTGCCCAATAGATAAGACACTAAGTTATTTCCATTAAATTTGGGTTTGTCGCTTCATCCTTATCAGTCTTCATCCCCAGTCAAAGCTAGTGTTACCATAGTTTCATTCCCCATCTCATTAAGTTTTTTGTTAACCCATATAATCCTTTATTTAAACACGAGCGGTCTTTTATGCCATCATGCTAACCTGGGTGGGGTTTTTCATAGTTTGTTGAACTCCTCACTTTGCCGCCCAAAACCTCTTTTGCTTCTTTCATGTGTTATATGGGGTGGTGTTTTGTGTACTTGATTAAACTTCATCCTTAATATAATAGTTTTGAGCTTGGGTGGCCTTTTTTAGTCGTGCTCAAACTTGGGGACATATTTTTGAAGTTTTGTGAACCTCTTTTATGACCACCTATAGACATTTGTTTTCAATTTTTTAAACGATGGTTATATGGGGAATGTTGACAGCGACAACTACAACGTGTCACAATTCTAAATTGGGAAATTAATGCCCATCCGCCCCCATATTTTTTTTGTGTAGTTGTGTTTAATAAAATAGAAAAATGAGAAACATTCTCGTTGCGGAAACTTTTGGGGAAGAATTGGAGGACACACACAATGCACATTACAAAAATCACCACCAAAGGTATTTACAGTTCATCCATTACTGCCTGCTTTCTGAATTGTTTGCATTCAAGAAGTATATATTGTTGAAAGTCACATTTAAACATGGAAAGGGTTAAATACATGGGTTGTGAATATGTGTCTAGTTTAACTTATGAGGGGCCTGAGATTGGCGAAACTCGGCTAGGGACGGTTAACCTATATGAAATAAGAAATAAATTTAACTAACCCAATCCTCCACCTATCATTGAGAGGGTAAGGGTTAGTGGATTGATTGAGGCTGTTGCATTCCCAATACCCATGAAAAGTCTTGAACTAGTGTTGGAGTGCATCAAGCATTACAATTCATAGACACGGGAGGTTAGAAAAGAGGACAATAGGTTTGTTCTAAAAAATCAGAGGTCCACTTTCATGTCATGTTTAAGGACCCTAAAGAGGGAAGAATATTCACCAATGGATATGACCAATTCTCATATTGAATTCACTGCCAAAAAGGGGATTTATAGGAATTTGATAGTGAATAATTGGTTAGTTAATCCCAAGAAGGGTAAATTCTAGTTTCCTCACAACCTACATAGAAATCGCCTAATAAATGAAGTTGTTGACATTGTTGTGTTGTTGTGTAGGATTAGAGGCAATGAGAATGTCCACGACTTTCAGGAATGGATGTACTTCTTTATCTAAATTGTACTAAGTGGAGAACAATTTTTGGACTAGGTTGAAATCATTAGTAATCATATACATGAAATGATGTCACCTTTTTTTCTAAACGGGTTCTTTTTCTTGTCATCTTACTTAATACATGCTCTTGTGAGTACTCGACCCTAGCTCAAATTAAGGCCAAGTGACCTACCACCAGATAAAGTACAAATCTATGACTACTTTGATAAGCTTTAGCTTCATAGAAGTTTCTTTCATTTCAGGAGAATTGTTGATACTTTCACCATGAGGTTGGTTAGGGAATTGCAAGGGAGTTCAACAATAAGATTGTCTCCAGAAGCCATATAGTTTGTGAGTTTCTATGGTTGTCATTTTATCCAATTTCAAAGATTTTCTTATATAAGAGTGGGTGGATATGCATGCTTTCCGATTAAACTTCATAGGTACCCTGAAGATAAATGGGTAGTCATTGAGTTTAGTAGGCAATTAGCTGACGTGAATAGAATACTTCAAGATAGAAAGAGGCTTACCATCAGTTTTATATTTAGATTTGGTGCATACAACTATCAATCTATGTATGATGCCTTGAACATTGAGGCGGAATTATTTAAGTATAATATGCCCTCATATGATGAGCATTTTCCTTTTGACCTGAAAGACTATGTAAAGGAAAATCTAAAATTGGGTCATTCTTTCAATCACCATCCCAACCTTCAAGACTATTGGGCTGATTGTTTTGATGAGTATGAGGTGAGAAGGAGAAGCTGGATGAGGTTAATGGTAGAAAAAATTGTTATTTATGACTTGAAGTAGGATTTGAAAGATGTTATTGAAGATGGGTTTGATATGATTGACCAATTGTATACCAAACTCATAGAAAGCAAGCCCATCCCCGCCATGGACTAGAACTTCAAGGAAAATGAAACTATTGAGGCAAGAACCACTGATGTTCTGACTAGAACTAGGGAATGGGTAACAAAGAAGAAAACCAAATAGTTTTTCCCTTGTACCAGATCAAAGGATTCACAGTCTACTGAAGGCACTTCTCAAGCTTCTAGTAGTACAGAGTCAACTAGTAATGTCCCTCAGTCTTCGGCAATAGGTGGTCAGGGAAGTGGTGATGATGATCCACTAGATAGAAATGTGTACTCACAAACTTGTGGGGATGACATTTTCAATTTACTTATCTTAGAAAAGGGGAATGAAGGAGAAGAAGAGGAGGAGGGGTTAGAGAGTTTAAATTTTGATTCTCCTCCCTCTCAGGATGACTCGCCTATTAGAGAGATAAACCCTTCTCAGGATCCAAGGATAACTGTGTCCGTAGAAGATACTCCTCTAGTTACTTGAACACTATTTGCATCTCGAGGCTTCAAAGCAACTAAGGTTACAACAACCCAACCTAGCCAGAATATTCATTATCCCAGAAGAGGAAGGCCATACAATCAAGCCTACCTAAACAAGATATGGTAAGTCAACTACTACAAAGAACTCCAACTCCTAAGCCTAAGAAGCTGAAAACCACCACCAGGCTCATAGTTGATACTAAATTAGGAACACTTCAGCTAGAGATTGCACACCCATCTGTGTAGAAAGATGCTTCACAAGTAGCAACAGGTGATTTTGAGGTGAATAGGGTTGACCTTGGACCGCCTACTAGAGATGGAGATGTTCAAATTTTCTAGGTTTCGGTAGCTAGAATGGTAGAAAGATCAAAGAAGGAAAAAGAAAGCAAGGATGAGTTGAAAGCTCAAGTTCAAAACATGAATGCTTGTTTGAAATCCATTTTTGAGGTTGTTCCTCAACCCATTTCTCAAGCAGAGGCTTCTGTTGAATCTCTCACTATGGTTGGAAAAGAAGCTCTAGCAAAAATAAAAAATAGTCAGAGTCTAAGTCGCCATAGAGGACTAGAGTGAATCCCTTATCAAGAAAGGAAGCCTTGTTAGTTTTGAATCTTTAAAACATTTCCAAGAGGAAAATTCTCTAAGAGCTACCTTGGGAGATGATATTATTTCCATTGAAAAGGAAGAGAAATTGTGGATTAATTATCAGATTGAATTGAAACTCTTGATGGGCTCAGATATGGAAAAGTTGGTCACAAATCAAATCATATCCAACTCTTCATATGCTCGCTTTCTATCATGGGCTAAGGGAGTAGAATGGAAATTTAAAGTTGCCAAGAAAAGTCTACAAAAACTTAAAGAGATCGTAAATGAGTGTGATGTCATTTTAGATGAAGCATTAAACACTCTGATAGCTCTTGGTTTGTTGTAGGACAAAAATGGGATTAAAGATAATGTGGCTATTAGAAGTTTAACTGCCAATTTCTAGAAAATAGTTAAAGAAGCTCTTGATATACCCACTCCTAATGTTGAACATTTACAGAAGCTAAGTGAATTACACTTGGTATCATCTCAAGCCATTGATCATTTGAAAGTTTGTGAACAACGCATGGAAATGACCAAATACCCATTTGACATGGAAAGTGAGGATGACGAATGTAGCCATCCTGCAACACAAAGACCTAATGCATGTTCTGAAGACCTTTCAGGCATGGAAGAAGAGACCTCTAGCGACCCAAGAGGCTAGAAATGAAGCAACGCCATCATAGTGACTTGACTCTTCTTGATTTATTTTATGTTCCTTTTGATTAACGGGCTATGAAGATGAAGAGGAAAAACTTATTCACCTATTTAAAGATGTATTTGTTATAAAAAGTCTCTCTAGACATTATTTTGCAAGAATTTTGCTTAGTACTATTGATGAATGGAATTACCATTTTGTTTGTGTGCAATTTGGTTGAGCTTATTGGTTTCTTAAATCTGTATGTTTAAGAATACATCTTGCATATCTTATCTTGGTATGAGAAGTGCAATTCTTACATCTGGTTTCGTTCCTTATATGGTATCGAGTACATGTTTTATCTTCGTTGAATGATTAGTCTTTGTGCTAATATTTTATGTTATTGCTCAAGCACCTGGTTGTTGGAATTTTCTGATATCGTGTTTACCTTTCCTTCTTTTTGGTTAAAAGCATAAACAATGTTTTACTTTCTTTGTTCTTTAAATTCATTGCAAATTTTGTGAGGGAGTTGTACCTCAGGAAAAATTTAGAGGATATCAATCTTGTTTAAAGATAAATATTTAGAGTTGTTGGTTAATTTCTTACACATTGTGGGGTGTCGATTTGTCAATTCTTGAAAGTGTAAATCTGTTAGCCAACACACACCATGTTTGGGTCTTTTGATAACCAAAAAAAGCAAGTTCTATAAAAATAAAGAACTGGAGATATATTAAGGGGCAAGAGGAAAACTAAATAAAGGAGGATATGACTTTGAAAAGAAATCATTATCACTGGCATGGTAGGGTGAACAAAACAAGACTAAAAGGCGCATCTCAAGAGTTTGAAGGAACAAGTTCTTAGAGGGGACAATGATTAAAGGAGTTGGGATAGGCTTGGCGTGGTTATGAATAGGTAAGTCTCAACTCATGAGTTTAAATATAGTTTTTATGAATTGACCCTCCTGTTAGGAATATTTTCTTCCATTTTCAATGAATTGAACAACAAAAATCAAATTTTCCAATCTTGTTCCAATAGATAAGTGCCCAAATTTATATTGGAATTATGATTAGTCCATGATGTGCTTTGCTTCCTCAATTTTCTTTGATCGATAGTAAGCATTATCTTGTTTCTTTTAATTATGATCTTAAATGTACACACACACACATATACATATAGGTAAAAGCACAAACCTAGGTCACACTTTTGACCAACTAAATAGTTCCACAATTTCAATCGAAACAGTTTTTTTCGAAACTATGTGGCACATAGAGTTTTGGGTGAAAACCTTTCACTAGAAACTACAAAATTTGAATTTTTCACTTTCTCACTTTAAAATGTGACTCAATTTATATGTAAGTTTTCTATTGAAGGGATTTCAATCAAAACAATTTCGCTCAAAACTGTGTATGGGGCATCCTTGTTGGTAGCCACCTCATCTTTTTTTTGGAAATTTCTAAAAAAAAAATCTTGAAAATGATATTTCTTTAGTCATAATGTTTCTTTTCAAAAAAATAAAAATAACTTTTTGTAGAGCTTGGAGTCAAGAATCCAAATATATAATTTTTTTGATATTTTTCAATTAGTTTTAATATATTTTTTATTTTAAATAAATAAGTAGGTTGTTAAAATAAAAAATGAGGTTGATTAAAAATTAAAAAAAGCTAAAATATATTTAAAAAATTACCAAAAAATATATGGTGCACTAGAGGAGAGATTCATCTTCAAAAGGGTATAATTTTTTTTATTAAATGATTAAAAAAAGACAATAGTTGACATCAAATGAAAACTATTAAATTATGTCATGTTTGACTTTAAAATGTTATTACAAGGAAAATATAAATCAAAATTTGTAATTTTTTTTCCATGCACTTGATATTGAAGTTATCTATTTAGAAAAAAAAATCAAGGGAAAATAAAATTGTTTACTATTTTTTCTTGACGTCAACTCAATGTCACTTTTTCCTAAAATTTTCAACAATTCAGAATTTTCTCTTAAATTTATAAAAAAATATTAAACTAATTTTTAAAATTTTGAATTTTTTTTAAATATAGGCACTAGCCTTTTATCTAAAAGAAAATTGAAAAATTATAGGAATAAACTTCATCAAGAGTTTTACATTTCATTAGTTTACATCATTTTGAAATTCAAAACATAAAGACCACTTTTATGTAGTCGAGGTTGAATTTTTTTGTTTGTGTTGGTTGATTCCTTTATAAAATGTGACACAAGTTTGTACTTTTACCCATTACACACACATATATCTTTAAAAATCTATGTATATATGTGTATATATATAGTGTATTGGATTATAAAAGCCTGAATACATGTGTATATATATAGTGTATTGGATTAAAAGCCTGAATACCTTTCAAATCCTCAACCAATTTCATTTATTTATCTTCCATCCTCCTCCACTCACACATTTCCCAAAATGTGCTCCACCTTCCTCCAATAGAATTGTGACACTTGGCACATTCTCATTGGCTCCCATTTTATCCCACATTCATCAAATCCTCTCATTCTTCAACCCTTAGCTTCTATAAATAAAGGCATCCTTTTCATAATATGGATCCATAACTTTGAGCATTATCACTATAGGCATTTGAGTTCATAGCAATCACCATCTTTATGTCATTTTGAGTTCATTTCTATTACTTAGCATCATTTTCACACTTGGATCATCAAGCTTATCAATTGGGATTGAGAAAGTGATACAGGAGCATCCAGTGGTGTAGGGAAACCTTGCATCACCCAAAAATAATTGTTTTCTTTATTTTGTTTAGTTTTTTTGAGTCCCATGTTGGCACTTAGGAGATATAAGACTGTCAGGCATCAAAAATAGTGAAAAATGAGCACTTACTATTTTTAGTAATTCAGCCTAAACGGGCTCATATGGATGTGAAAATTTACCCCAAGGAGCAAAGCTGAAAAATATTTTCGGTAGCACAAGAATCACCTCAATACCCTACATGGTTTGGGAGAAATTAAAGTTTCCATCCCAAGAAATTTCTCCAATGCAACTTCAAATTCAAATACAAAAATTTAGAGGCCCCAAAATAGCTCAAAAAGTGGCCAAACTGACCTATGGTTGGTTCATGTCTTGTAGAGCTCGTCAAGAGTTTTCCAATGATATGCAATAATAGAAAATTGGACACCCAGATCAAAAGTTATGGCCCCACAAAGTCGGTCCTCTAAAAAGTGAAATTTATAAAAAATTCTTCCTAGGCCAAAAATCAAACAGTGAGACTTTTGGCGCTAAAACAAAAAGGGGAAGTTTGAACTTTCTAGAACATTCTAGGGTGGTTATTGGGGAAAATAAAAAGGGTTAAGTGGGGGTTGTAGAAGGTGGCCCATATAGTGCAGATTATGGCTCTGAATAGTAGATTTTCTTTTTAGAGTTGATTTTGTTATAATGAATCAAGCCCATGAGGATGTAGCATGTAAAATTTGAATCTGTAATATCATTTTCTAAAAATAATTGAAAGTGAATCATCCTTTTGTCTCACATATTTTGTTTTGGTATCTATTGTTGTGATTTTTGTGGGTTTTGGGCGGTGTGGCCCTCATCAAGTGGTATCAGAGCAGGAGTTCCTGAGCCTGTAACAAAGTGTTGAATGTGAGCCAGTTGTAGTAGGACTTGTGAGTGTGGGTTGAGTTCAAGATGCCTCCAAGACTTTCCCAGTATGGAAAAGGTAGAGGCCAAGGTGGTGGAGGAAGAGATCCACCTAGAGATGAAATTAGAGCCCTTAGAAGGCAAATAGAAACCTTGCAACAAGAGGTTCGAAGAAGAGATGTGCAACGAGAAAAAGATGACAGTGAAGATGAAATAGAAGAGGAAATGAAAGAGGAAGAGCAGGATCTAATGGATTCTAGAGAAATAAGATTGTTGCAAGTGATATCAAGGATTGGGAAGAGACCTAAAATGAAGGTTTCAACTTTTAGTGGAAATCTAAATCCTGAAGAATTGATTGATTGGATCAATGACATGGAGGAATTTTTAGAGTTTGAGGAGATTGAATATCCTCACAGAGTGAGGTTTACAAAGACAAAATTGAAAGGTCACACCAGTATATGGTGGAAAGAGGTCCAGTTAGAAAGAGGAAGACAAGGGAAAGATAAAAATTTTAGATGGGATAGAATGGTGTCAAAATTGAAGAAACTATTTATTCCAGTCAATTACAAATTGGAGCTACTCAAGAAGATTTAGAGCTTGAGGCAAGGGACAAGGATGGTGAAAGAATACATAGAGGAATTTCACATGGTCCTGATTTGGATAGGAAATTCTGAGGTGAATAAAGAGAAATTTTCTCGTTATATTAATGAGTTGAAGCCAAGTATACAGGAAGAATTGGCACTGGTAAGAATGACCACCATTGAGGATGCTTATCAGTTTTCTCTAAAGGTTGAAAAAACATTGAACAGGAGGTTTGAGAACAAACAACGAGGTGGAGGCCATGGAGGAAAGACTGATGGATGGTCATATGGAGGTCAAAATAAAGATCAAAAGAAGGGTGAAGGCTCTAGTAGCAGCCAGAACCAGAAAGGAGATAACACCTATCGTCTTTGTGATTAGAATAATGGAGACCAAAGAGGAAGAGGAAGATCTAGATGAGGATCAGGAAGAGGAGGCTTCTGTGGAACCTGTTTCTAGTGTGGAGGACATAGAGCCTATTAGTTTCCTCAACATCAAGGAAGAACAAATAGAAGACCTAAGGGTAATGCACGAGTTGCACATGTAGATGAAAATGCTAGGTCTTCACATTTCTAAGGATGCAGAAAGAGGAGAAAGAACCAACTCAAATGAAGAATTTATTTCACACTAGATGTAAGTGTGAAGGTAAAGTTTGTAATGTTATTATTGATGGAGGTAGTATTGATAACCTTATTTAAGAAGAAATGGTTAGTAAGTTGTGGTTGGAGAGAAGAAGGCATCTGAACCCATACCGGATTTCTTGATTGCAAAAGGACCATAAAGCCTTGGTAAATGAACAATGTCTAGTAAAGTTAAAGATTATAAATTACCATGATGAGGTATTGTGTGACATTATTCCTATGGATTTTTTTCATATGTTGTTAGGAAAACTATGGTAGTTTGATCAGTGAGCAATACATGATGGACATGCCAACACCTATTCTTTGAAAAAGGATGGGGTTCATCATAAGTTGAAGCCCTTGAAAGAGGTAGAAGAAAAGTATACATTAATGCAAGAATTTGTTTGGTTGATGGAAGAAATTTCCTATAAGATATTAAGCATGAGCATATGTGTTTTGGATTGATCCCTAGAGTTGATAAAAAAGATACTACTGGGGTACCTATAGAGGTTTCAGATTTGTTGAATGAGTTTCAAGCTACTATTTCTAATAACGTACCTAAAGATTTTTCTTCTATAAGAAAGATTAGTCATCAGATGGACTTGATTCCTAGAGCCAATTTTCCAAATAAGGCGGTTCATCATATGACTTTAGCAGAGTGTGAAGAGTTGAACAGACAAGTGCAAGAGTTGTTGCAGAAGGGATTAGTTAGAGAGAGTTTGAGTCCATGTGTAGTACCTGCAGTACTAGCACCAAATAAGGATGGGGAATGGTGGATGTGTATAGATTCTAGAGCCATCAAAAAGATCACCATCAAGTATAGATTTCCCTTGCTGAGAATGGATGACATTATGGATTGTTTGAGTGGAGGTGAGTATGTCATGAAGATAGATTTGAAGAGCAGATATCACCAAATCCAAATTAGAGAAGAAGATGAATGAAAGAAAACCTTTAAAACCAAGGAGGGCTTGTACGAATGGTTAGTCATGCCTTTTGGGCTAACCAATGCACTGAGCACATTTATGCGGCTTATGAATGAGGTATTGAAAGAATTTTTAGGAAAAATTGTTATTGTTTATTTGGATGATATTTTGATTTTCAGTAAGACATTGGAGGAGCACTTGATGCACATCCGAAGATTTTTTGAGAAGCTAAAGGAGGAGAAGCTATTGATTAATTTGAAGAAATGTAGTTTTGTGAAGAGAGAGTTGGTGTATCTAGGATTTGTTGTCTCAACAAAGGGTCTTAAAATGGATCTAGAGAAGGTGAGAGCTATCATTGAATGGCCTACCCCGAGGAGTGTTATAGAGGTAAGATCATTTCATGGTCTAGCAAGTTTTTACAGAAAGTTTATTAATAATTTTAGTAGTATTTGTGCACCTCTAACTGAAGCAATGAGAGAGGATAGAAAAGAGTTTAAGTGGACAACAGAAGCAGCCAAAAATTTTGATATGTTGAAGAAGAAACTTATATAGCAAAAAATTTTGGCCCTTCCAGATTTCAATAAGGTCTTTTAGGTATATTGTGATGCTAGTGGAACTGCCATAGGAGTTGTTTTGAGTCAAGAAGGTAAGCCTATTTCCTATTTTAGTGAAAAGTTAAGCAATGCTAAGAAGAAATATTTTGTCTATGATCAAGAGTTTTATGCTATAGTTTAGGCTTTGAAGAAATGGAGACACTATTTTTTTCCAAAATAATTTGTTTTATATAATGATCACCAGGCTTTACAGTATCTCAATAGTCAAGGAAAGTTGAATCAAAGGCACTTAAAATGGGTTGAGTTTTTGTAGAGTTATAATTTTGTTTTGAAGCACAGGAGTGGAAGGTCAAACATAGTTGTAGATGCCCTGAGTAGAAGGAAAAATTTGTTGATAGAAATGAATATAGAGGTTGTTGGGTTCAATAAACTCAAGAGTTTGTATCCTGAAGATCTAGACTTTGCAGAAGCTTGGAAATCTTGTTTGGAACCTGTTACATTGGATAGGATGAAATGGTTGGATTTTTTAATCCAAGATGGTATGTTGTTTAGAAGAAGCCAATTGTGCATTCTAAGGAGTTCTATGAGAGAGAATCTAATTAAGGAGAAGCATAGTGGAGGATTAGCTAGAAATTTTGGTTGAGATGAGACCATTGCTCTTGTCAGTGAGAATTATTATTGGCCACAGTTACAACAAGATGTGAAGAAGTTTGAACAAAGTTGCAGAGTATGTTAGATGGCGAAAGAAACAAGTTAGAATATTGATTGTATTAGCCATTATGTGTACCTGAGAGGCCATGGGAGGATATTAGAATGGATTTTGTTCTTGGCTTGCCAAGGGCACAGAGAGGGCATGATTCCATATTTGTGGTGGTGGATAGATTTTCAAAGATGGCACATTTCATTTCGTTTCATAAGACCAGTGATGTTGTTCATGTTGCAGAGTTGTTTTTCAGAGAGGTGGTGAGACTACATGGTCTACTAAAGAGTATAGTTTCAGATAGAGATACTAAATTTTTTGGTTATTTCTAGAGGACATTATGGAAGAAGTTGAAGATAGATTTGAAGTTTAGTTCTACACACCATCCATAGATTGATGGAAAAAAAGAGGTGGTGAATAGGAGTTTGGGCAACCTACTAACATGCTTAGTTGGACATAAGCCCAAGGGATGGGATTTGATTATACCATAGGCAGAATTTTCTTACAAAATTTTTGTCAATATGAGCACTGGTAAATCACCATTCTAGATTGTATATGGGAGTAGTCCAAGAACTACTTCTAAACTGAGAAATATGGATAAGGGGGAGAAGAGTAGTGTTGAGGCTGAAGATTTTGCTAAGCACCTAAAGAATTTGTATAAAGAGGTGAAGAAACATATCAATAAGATGAACTCACAATATAAGGCTCGGGAAAATAAAAAATGGAGGTATAAGGAGTTCTAGGTAGGAGATGAATTCATGGTTCATTTGTCAAAGGAAAGGTTTCCAATTGGTACATACAACAAGTTAAAGATTAATAAGTTTGGACCATGCAAGATCCTGAAGAAGCATGATTCAGGAAATGCTTATGAGGTAGAATTGCCTAGTGGAATAAACATTTCTCCTATGTTAAAAATTGTTGATTTGATAGAGTATCATGAATGTGATATAGAGGAGGGGCTCATAAAAGAACAATGAAAAATTCTAGCACCTACTTTAGAGAAGGAAGCAATAGAAGAAATCTTGGATAGTCATGTGGGTAGAAGCACAAGAAATAGGAAATATTCAAAGTACTTGGTGAAATGGAGAGGAAGGCCTATTGAAGATTCATCATGGTTATCTGAGGTTGAGGTTAACCATATTGGTTTCCCTCTAACTCCTAAGAAGTGATAGGGTCACTTTTCAAATTACCCTGGGTGTCTGATGCAAGAGCATCCAACAATGTAGGGAAATCTTGCATCACCCAAAAAAATGTTTTCTTTATGTTCTTTAGTTGTTTTGAGTCCCATGATGGCACTTAGGGGATATAAGACTGTCAGGTGTCAAAAATAGCGAAAAATGGGAACTTACTATTTTTAGTAAGTTGGCATAAATGGGCTTGTATGGACGTGAAAATTTACCCCAAGGAGCAGAGTTGAAAAAAAAAATTGGTATCGAAAGAATCACCTCAATACCCTGCATGGTTTGGGAGAAATTTTTCATCCTTAGAAATTTCTCCAATGCAGCTTCAAATTCAAATATAAAAATTTAGAGGCCCTAAAACAGCTCAAAAAGTGGTTGAACTGACCTACAGTGGGTTCATGTGTTGTAGATCTCGTCAAGAGCTTTCCAACAATATGCAATAATAGAAAATTGAACACCGGATCAAAAGTTATGGCCCCGCAAAGTTGGTCCTCTAAAAAGTGAATTTCATAAAAATTTCTTCCTAGGCCAAAAGTCAAATGGCGAGACTTTTGGCACCAAAACAAAAAGGGGAAATTTGAACTTTCTAGAACATTCTAGGGCAGTTATTGGTGAAAATAAAAAGGGTTAAATGGGGGTTGTAGAAGGTGGCCCTGATAGTGCAAATTATGGCTCTGAATAGTAGATTTTCTTTTCAGAGTTGATTTTGTTGTAATGAATCAAGCCCATGAGGTTGTAGCATGTAAGCTTTGAATCTATAATTTCATTTTTTGAAAGTAATTGAAAGTGAATCATTCTTCTGTCTCGCATCTTTTGTGTTGGTATCTATTGTTGTGATTTATGTGGGTTTTGGGTAGTGTGGCCCTCATCAGAAAGGGCTTCCTTTTCACATCAAAGGAGCACCATTCCCCTATGGAATTGAGGTTTGGTTAACTTAGTTGATTACATGATTTCTTGTTTGGTTTATTTCTAATTTTTATCATGTTTTCATCTTTGTTGTTCCAAGAATTTCATAGGGAACACTAGATTGAGCTTTCTAACATGTTTGACAAGTGTTTCTTGATTTTATGTTAGCATGTGCAGGTTTGGTGTTCACATTTTGGTGCTAGAGGGAGGGCTAACCATCATAAGTTGTTGATTTTTTCTTAATCTTGCCATTTTTTTGCAAACACAGGAACATGATGCCGCCTTTGTTCATTTGTGAGCCCACAAAGCATTTCTATTGTCATGTAGCATGCCTTTGCTTCATCACACCACACTTGCTCGCCTCTGTCGCACCACATATGCTTTAGAGATTCCTTTGTCTTCTCTATCTTTTGTCTTAATTCTATTCTGTAGAGCTTCACTTTTGAAATCATGTCGCATTCGTGCTCTCTTCCTTCTATAGAGCGTCGCCTTTGAATTCACGAGAGCATCTCTTTTTCCTAAAGCATCACATTTGCTAGTTGTAGAGCATCGCTTTTTTTGTAGAGTGTCACCTTTGCAGAAAAAGGAGGAAAACAAAGTTGGAAGCCTAAAATCATTTTTTAATGCTCTTTGTAATAGCTTAGGTCTTCCATTTTGACATTTTATTTCCTGTTCTAGGACCAACTAGATTTATTTTGGGCATAAAATTTACAACTCAAGCTTTGTCAAAGTTGGTTAAAATTGAATGTTAGAAACTTACTAACATTTGTATTTTGGATTAAAATTGAACAAACAACTTCTTACTTAGTTTTGGTGCTCTAAAAATAATTCATCCTTGCTTTAAGGATTTAAATGTGTTTGCTTTGTCTTGTAATCTTTTTTGCAACTTGTGTCATTTGAATGCGTATGCACTTCTCTCTCGCTTCATGGCGATCTTGAGAATCAAAAGCATTCTAATGGCATTGGGTGTCTAAAATATTACCTACACATTTCAAGTTTGGTTTTAAAATTGAACAAATCATACTAGTGTGAGAAAGAGACATTTTGTGTGTCCCCTCCTTGTGCTTTACACAAACTAGGCGGTTGAACTACAAGTGTACTCCTTCACTTTTCTTACCTAAAGAGGGACCTTCCTAAGACCAATTCAAATGAAACTCCAACTGGTTTTACTCAGACCTATATATAAATGGATAAGACTAAACTATCAAGTCCTCATGGTATGTAGGCGTTAGTCGTACAGTGTCTTTCACAATGGGGTACTACTATAAAAAGTATAAGAGCCCCTGGTAGGATTGATTAAATCCTTTAGTGGCTTGTTGGATGCTCACAAGGTTCCATGTCCTTGATTACCCTGACTAAGAACCAATTTGTATAGAATCCAAAATCCTTACTATTTGTTGGTGCAAGAACAGTCATTCTAAAGCCACTCCACATTTGTACTATTCAAAGTAGAAACAAAATAAATCCTTTTAATCTCCTATTTTTAAGGATTTTGAGATTTTGTGATCCTAAGATGTGTGTTCCATGGAGGGGAGCAAGTGTTGCCAAATCTCTAGTTGTTCACTTTGTCTCAGTGTTTGGAGAAATCCAAGTGGGGAATCAACAAATATTATCTTTTCTATCCTATGGCTTGTGCAATTTGTGAGTTAGTTAAATACTTTGCTTGGATCTAAAAACTTTGAAACCAACATTCAACAAGTCATCAAAATTTTAAACCCTTTGAAAAAGAGAAAATACCTTTGAAGAGTCTACATATTACTGCTTGTCCCTAGGGATTCTATCCTTAGATGCTTCTAAATATTTGGGCACATATCTCAATTTTTTCTCTCCAAAGTCAACCTAGGGAAACTATGCCTTTGATTTTTTTTATTTTCACATAATGGACCTTATGGAATGAAAAGGAGTTGAGAAATGCATTTAGTTTGAAAGATAAGCAAGAAGTGTTGATGTGGTAAAAATAATCCATTAAGCAAAGATAAAAGACAATTAAACCCCACATGTGTTTGTTCAAATTATTTCCTACAAGATGAAAATCTGAAAACCGAATTCTATCAAGTGTCTTAGTCCAAACGATCTCAAGAAACATCTTTCAACACTTTACAAAGTCAGAGATAGATTGGTCTAGCTTCAAAAGGTATTCATTCTATTATTTTCAAAATTGAAATGTTTCTTTGTAGGGTTAAGTATAGCATGTTCTTCAATACCTAGGTCTTGTAAGAAAAATTCTCTCTAGGATCATATAGGATCAAATCAACACTTTCATCCATCCCAAAACATCAATCAAATCCCATCTCACAAACAACTTTTAGAACCTTGAAAAAATCATTCATACTAGACTTTTGGAAAAATCCTTCAAATAAAAATCAAAATCAACCTGTTTGGCTTAGTATATGTGGATGTATCCTTCTGCATGCACTTAGTTAAATTATCATCCTTGTGGACAAGTTTATTCCAAGATAATTGTTACCAAATTTTCACTCATGGCTCAATCAGGTAGAGCCCATTGATAGAAAGAAGAAAGAAAATGGTACATTTTCTATTCCCCTTACATTGCATTCATGTATACAAATGAAATAACTTGAGAGATTACAAAAATTCAAATCATCACATTTATACAGATGCATGAAACATAAGAAGATTTTGCAAATTTCTTCTAAAAAGTTATTTTATTGAATAGAAATATTCATTTAACTCACACAAGCCATGAGTTTAATGGTTGCTTACTTATTCAATGCTAATCAAAATCAACATGTACATGAATAAGTAAATGAATGAAAAAGAATATGCATGTAGGGAGGGTAACTAGTCATTGCCTGATAATGTCTGGTTAGTTGTGTCTTCTTGTTCAACTACTGCCCAAGTTGTCCTGGCCTTCTTAGCTCCTTGATACTCCTGTTTCCTGCATTAGGTCAAAGCAATGTGTTAGAATAGTGCTCTAAGCAATGAAAACTTACCTACCATACATGATCATTTACTTATGCATGTATAAATTGATCCTGATCTGCATTAAATTAACAATTAAATCATGAATGTCCTAGAGAAAACATTGAAGCCATCGACAAGTACACTTGAAATACACATATTTTTCTAATTTGTTTGTTGCATGTTTAGTTACAAGTGTAATCATGTCTTAATTCAAATGAGTGGTGGAAATGTGGCTCCCATGAGGGTCAAGCCCAGCTCATAATTTATGCATAGCCTTTTAAATATTTGCTCATTGAATAGTGATTTTTGAAAACAATATAGGAGTATAGTGAGCAGTTACAGAAACTAATGAAACATGATTTCAATAGGGAGCTTGATATCATATAGACATAAAGATCATGCTTTATAAATCATGGCAGTGAAAAAAACATATCTCAGAGTTCAAATACAAGAGAATCAGTATCTTGCAAGTTTATATTTCTCAAAATGTTAGTACTTTATAATGGAGATCTACAATAAGCAGCTACCAAGTGAATAATGAGCTTTCAATGGTAATATTCTTTATGAGCAACAACAATGATGAAAAAACATATAGAATGTTCGTAGATAAGAATATACTATTAAAAACAAGCTTGAGTGCTTCAGTTCACTATTATCAATGGGAAATGTTCACTTAGTGAAATCATAACATGAAGAAACGCAATCATTAATCAAAATGTTATCATTTTGAAAATCTTGGGGAGACAGTCATGAAAGATAGAACTTACACTTGACAATACTTCTGAGAGTGCAATAAGAATAATAATATGACAACTTGGCTTAAGAACAATGCATAAACAAGATAAGATTGAACCATAGGCCACAAAAAAGCAGTCAAGTACCTAATGCAACTCTAATTTGTGATAAGATAACAGCTTAGTGATCTTGTGGAAATGGAGAAGACCTCACATAGCAAAAGTTATGAATAATATAGTCAAGTCTCAAATGATAGTAACAAATATATTTTGAAGAATTCAAAGGATAAGCATTCTATATTCAAGGATAGTACAAATAAATGCACAAGGAGGAAAAACATTTTCCATATTTTGTACACTTGATTAACCTAGTATACAAAATGTAGCAGTGTGGTGAGAAAAATAAGTATGGTATATGTGTTGATGGTAGATCTGTAGCAGTGTTTTTACAAAATTCATATATTGGAAATAGTTGGTAAGACAAAGAAACCAATGTTGCAAAATGCTTTCAACATGTAGGAACAGTCAAAAGAAAGATCTCAACAATAGATAATTATGTCATTCATCAAGTATAATGGACAGTCATGCTGAGTCAAAGTTGAAGCAATCAAGACAAGAATGGAATTTATAATCATCATCAAGGTTAATGAAGGCAGTCACAGGGACTGTAATAAGATGCATAAGGAAAAGTATGAGATGGAAGAATAGTCACATAATTGTCATAGACACTTATAGGAATAGTGCAATTGAATGAGCAAAATTTCAAGTCTATTGTTATGAGAAAAGAGCTTAACAGTAAAACAACAAGTCCTCTGTCATTTGAAGCATTCAGTTACAGTTACAACAGCAATAAGAATTGAACATGGAAGTACTTCAAAAAATCCATGAGTAGTTGAAGAGAACAGTCATACAAATTATTATGATTCATTCTTCAAGCTACACCCGAACTATGCAATGGCGTTGAATCTTTTAGAAAAATCTGAATACATATATGGCAGAAAAATAAATGAAAAACAACAAAAAGGGGTGGACACCCAAAGTGTTGCCATGGCCTAACAACATTTTCCCTATGGAACTAGGGGATGAGATAGCTCTTGATTTAACTACCCATGCCTCTCATGAAATCTTATTGATATTATAATCTTGCATAATCTTATCATATTAAAGGTGATTATGGCACTGCTGAAAATCATGACAGGATACAGAGAGGAGAAAACATAAAGCAAAAGAATACAGAAGATAGAAATTTAAATATTTTCACTATTTTCTATATAATGGAGCCCAAATTAGCATATAATGCACAAATAAAGAACAGGAAAAATGTATTCCTTTTGCTCAATTGCAGATTGAAACTCAGAGCAGACATGACAGAATGAAGGGACAAGTACTTGCCCAACATTTTGAATTCTCCATCTGTTGAAAATTTATCATAATACAAGTTCAAAAATGCCATTTTCCCCATGAGAGCTCGATGAAACCTAGCGGCGGCACCCTCAAAGCAGCAAGAAGAAATGAAGTGAAATGAATGTTTAGGGGTTTAGAAACCCTAAAGTGGAATTCGATAGTGTCAAAGGCTTTTTCCTTTAGCTTTTATTTTTATAAAAAACTTTATTCATATAAGCATCATGCCATATTCCTTTTTGAGGAAAATGCATTAATCAAGGCCGTGGACTTAGGCTTTTAGTCTCATGCCTTAGTGACTTTTGTATAATATAAGTATTTTAAAGACTTATGATTTAGGAGTCATTAAGCTTTAGTTGCTTTTCTTTTGCATTTACTTACTTAATGTAAAGTATTTTTAAATTAAGTGATATTTATAAATCACTTATTTAAAATGCTATTTTCAAAAAATGCAAAATTGAATGATGGAGTTTTCCAATGTATGGCAATGAGGAGAGAAAAGATATGCTTGTGTTGATGACAATGCCAAGGATATAGGGAGGTTAAAAATCAGTTTTCCAACATGTGGAGGATATTTTGGAAGTTTTAATTGCTTTTGAGAGTTTTTGGAAGGCATTTTGAAGTGTCATCATGTTTGACTAAGTCAAATTGGACTTTTTCACCTATTTGGAGCCTTTTGGGATGAGATCCAATTGCTATTTTTTAGGATTTTTGAAGGCTTATGGGAATTGATGATTTTGGATGCTATTTTGGTGGATCTAGTTGGGAGTTGGGATATATTCTCATTTTACTCTTTTAGAGAGTTAGTTCTTACTAGTTGTTTTTCTATATTGTGACTTTTTGCAATTCTTGGGGAAGAAGACAGAGTTTTGTAACTCATTTTGGACATGAAATAACAGAGAAAACCTTGGTTATCAATGATTTTGGAGGTTTTTCCTTCTTTTTCCTTGCTTCATTGTGTGCATTCAAATGATTTGATAAGGCTATTTGTGAAGTATTGTTATTCCCTCATAATTTTGTCTCATGTTCAATACCTTTATGTAGGGGTTAGTTTATGCAAGTCATAATTTGTGTCAATTTTTTTGTGAATGAATTATAGATGTAAAGTCTTCTTCCTTCTAGAAGTCTGAACATCAAGACCTTATTATGAAATACTTATGCTAAAACGTACAAGAAAGAATTGTGCAAATTTATTTTCAATCATTTTAAACAAGTGTTTACAATCTAAGATTTGAGTTCAAGTTCAGTTTAGTTGTATCACCATAGGGTTTAGTTTTCATTTTTATGCATTCTTTCTTACCTTTTTCCTTCACATTCAGTAGTTTTAGGTGATAACCAAACAAGGAAGTCATCCTTATCCAGAGGTTCATTTAAACTTTAGGTGACCCATAGCCTTGAAATGATCTTGTGTTTCTCTAAGTTACTGAGTTTCATAACTGGGTCAGGGTGCAAAGTTTAAGAGATAACAATAACATCCAACATCTTGGGGTTTATAAGTCCATTATCCAAATCAAATCAAATCAAATCCAAACCAAATCCAAAATTCCTAAAGTCTAGTATTCCTTCAAGGGTCTTAAAATTTCAAACATCCATATCATTCATCATTCATCTTTCATCATTTGATCCTTAAACATCCTATATTTTCTTTTTTGTACCTAACGTTTAGACCAACCTAAGGAGTTAGAGGTTTACCTCCCATATTCCTAAAATTCGATCCTTATTTTATGGTCCAAACAAGATCAAAACACAAGAAAAACATGGAGAAAAAAAAAGAAACATCTACTTCAAGTGACTTGAGTCAAACTACATCTGAAGTCAACCCCATAGGATCTAACAAACCCCCACTTAACCTTCCTCAACTACCACAAGATCTTTAAGAGGGAGGTTTCCAAGTGGAGGATGTCACCAACAATTACCAAGGGATGTCTCAAGATGAAATCATGGAGCTAGTCCAAAATCCTAAAAACCATAAGATTGTCAACACAATGATGAGACTCGATCCTTCACAATACATGTTAGTATTAGAAAAGGAAGGGGATAAACTCCCTTCTGATCATGATGTGAGCACTATTGTGGAACAACCCCTTGGGACTATTCCACCAACATCATTCAACCCATCCCACAACCAACATCATCTCATGCTCCAAGTCAACCCATGATCACCAAGGGGAGTTCATTGCTCCAAGATCTTCAAACACACGCCCTTGTAAACAACCAAAACTTGGATGCAAACACCATCTTGGGTATGCCAAACATCATCTCACAAGACCCAAAACATTCGAATATCCCACTCATTTTCCATGACACCAACAATTCATCCACCTTTGCTACATCACTGACATATTCTCTTGATACACAAGTCTCTCTCCCTGTGATATCACAAGGACAAGTGGGTTTATTTGGACAAGTGGGGACCTTTGATGCATCATCATCATTTTGTAAGAAAACACACCTCCAATATTCCCATCATTTCCTCTTTTGACATCATCCACACCAAATCAAGGTTTAGGGAAACCCCCTTTACTAATCCAAAACCAATCAAGTCAAATCAATCCACTAATCATGAACCAAATCAACACATCCATCATACCAAATCCTCCAAAAATGCCACTAATATTGCAACACCAAGTGGCACCAATATAAACATCTCAACCAATCATTACTCAATCTACAACACCTCAAACTCTCCAAAACATGGTCTCCCAAGGACCTAGCACCTCAACCATACCATCTACCACCCAACCTCTTGTCATCACTCAAAAAGTACCTCCCCAACCACCTCAACAAAATCTCATCACACCATCCCATACCATTCCAAATCCTCCATCTCAACCACCAAATCCAAACATGGAAAATCAATATAGCATCACACTGCTAGCAGCCCAACAAGCTTATCAAAAGGCACTCCAAAAATTCCAAGCTCAACAAGCCACACAAGTTGCACAACAAGCCACACAACGAGCATAGTAGGTTGCCCAAGCACAAGCACAAGCCTTATTGCAACAACAACAAGCCGCACAAGCTGCACAAGTTGTATAGGCTACCCAAGCTGCTCAAGCTTAGGCACAAGCTCAATATCAAGCACAACAAGCTCAAGCACAAGCCTTGTTATAGTAGAAGGCTTATCAACAAGCTTTGTAGCAATACCAAGCACAACAACAAGTAGCTCAGCTACAACCCCAACAACAAGCATTGTTGGCACAACAACAACAATACCAACAACAAGCATTGTTGGAACAACAACAATTATAGGCATACCAACAAGTGTTGTTGGCACAACAAAATTTACATCAACCTCCCACAAACACACAAAACACCCCACCCGTTACTCAAGCAACTATACCCCCCCCCCAAAACACATTCATCCCTCCACCCAATCCACAAAGTGATTTATCCACATGAATTAAACTACTCTCACAATAGGTGTTGAACATACAATCAAGAAAAACAACAAAATCAAAAGGGAATTTGTGTCTCTATCCATTTGACAGAAGCATTGCAATGTTTCCATTCCCACAAGGATTCAAGATACCTAAATTTGAAAAATATTGTGAGATTAACAATCTTAAAGATCACATCAGGGAATTATGTGTTCATTGTATGGAAGTTACATACGATGACTCTTATCCAATGTGGCTCTTCCCTCGAAGTTTGGTTGGTCCAACAATGGAATGGTGGTGCAGGAGCACCTAGTTGGTTTCATGTCTCCATGAGGAAATTTTGTCATTTTTGGTTTTGGTTTGTGTTTTCCTTTGTAATAAGGTCATTTTGACCATGTCACATGTGTATTGAGTGATTTTTAGGTTGCTAAGAGGTTGGTGGGGTCAAGTTGTTACATTTTGCAAAAGTTGTCAATTCTTGCAAATGTTGTCATGTTGCAAAAATGTAAAAATGGGAATATGAAGGGTCAAAAGGTGAAAATAATGTAATAATTCAGTTGTTTTCAGTTGGGGATGCTTGGGTGTGTTTAAAAAGAATTTTTTTACATTGGGAAGGAGGTTGGAGTTTGTAATTTTGAATTTGAATATCAAGCACTATACTTTTCCATCATTTTTCATTGTATTTTGTTGCTACAAAGGTCTGTACAACCCCGTATAGGTTGCTAATGATCTAAGTTGAATTAGATTTGATGTTGGGGTGAATCTTCTTTCATTTCCAATTTATTTTGTCTAATTTCATTGGGTTTGGAGGGTTTTAGAACCAAATTACAAAAAACTTCTTGGAAACCTTGGTTTTTAGGGTTTGAGAGAAGAAAAATGAATTTGTGAGCCATTCCACCTAGTAGAAAATTCTCTAACTTGGTGGAATGGAATAATTAGGTGTATTTTTTACTTCCATGTAGTTTAAAGGACCAGGGGAGGTAGATTGATAAAGGTTTGGTGATTCCCTAGTTAGTTTTCTTCATGTTTTTAAGCAAAAGTGATGCATAGAAGTAGGGTTTTGTTGAAGAATTATTAGGAGACCATTCTAGATGGTTTGGAATGAATTTGAAGACCTAATTTGATGTGTCTAAGGTTTTGGAATGGATTTTTTCAGTGTGGGAATAGGATATCCTTTTTTTTCCTTATCAAATAAGCTTAATTAGACCTTGTGAGAAGTGTAGCAACAAAGATTTGAGGGTTATGTTCCAAAGAAACCCTATGAGAATTTGAGATATGTTGTGAAAGAGGAAAATGGGTATCTAAATATTTAATTGGTTTCTAGGTGTGAGGTCAATTTTAAAAATTATGCTTGAAAAACACTGTTTGTTGTGCTACAAGAAAGATTGAAGGAATTGTGGGAAAACACCAAGTTAGGGGTTTCAAAGTTGATTGAATTGTGATTGATTTGAAAACCTCCACCATGATTTTCATCAAATTGGTATCAGAGCATAGGTTTTGATAATTTGAAGGAAGGAGGTTGAAGTTTGAAGAAGGAAAAGTTGCAATTTGAAGGGAACAAGATGCCTCCAACAAGAAGTGCAGTCATTTCTAGGGAAATAAGAATGATGAAGGAGTATTAGGAAGATATTTTAGCCAGACTTGTAGCATTGGAAACAAACCAAAGAAGAGGTAAGGCCACTACAGATGAGAGTGACTGAGAGGAAGAGGAAGAGGGTGAGAAGGAAAATCCTCAAAGAAGAGTCCAAGGTGATGATGAGTTGGACCTTGATGAAAGAAGGATGGCTAAGATGTTGAAGGATGTCAGAGGAGATACTACTAAGGTGAAAATAAAATTTCCCATGTATGGTGGGAAAAGAGATAGTGAAGAAGTGTTAGATTGGATTGATGCACTAGATAATTATTTTGAATACAAGGAGGTAGTAGATGAACAAAAGGTGAAGTTTGCTAAAACTAAGTTGAAAGACCCTGCCCTAACTTGATGGAATTATGTCTAGGAAGAGAGAGTGAAAAAGGGAAAAGAAAAAATCAATTCATGGGACAACATGGTGTCCAAAGTGAAGAGTCAATTCTTGTCTGATGACTACGCAATTCAAACATTCAGTATGTTGTAAAATCTTAAAAAAAAGGAGATGGATGTCATGACCTATACAAAGAAGTTTCATAAATTGAGCATTAGAGCAGGTCATGTTGAGGATGAAGTTGAGAATATAGCGAGGTATATGAATGGGTTGAGGTTTAATATACAAGATGAAATGAGTATGGCCACCCCTAGAACGGTGGAAGAGTTCTTTCAATTGGCTATTAGGGCAGAAGAAAAGTTGAAGAGAAGGAGAGACAAGGTAGATGTAGAGGAAGCACCTCTAGAGGAAGAGGTTCATTTTACAACTCAAGGCAGTCATATGAAAGCCAAGAAGATGTAAGAAAGCGCCAAGAACAAGGGGTAGATCAAAGAGGTGGATTTAGAGGTAGTGGATAAATTTTTAGAGGTAGATTTGGAGGACAAGGAAGAGGTTCACAAGGATTCATAGGGAGATGCTATCAATGCAATAAATTTGAACATCAAGCATGGCAGTGCAAGGTAGATCAAGCTTCTACTTCACATGGCGGTGAAAGAAGAATCAATTGGTGTAAGAAGAAGACAATGAAAGTGTGAACTCAACACCACAACATGCTACTCTAGAAGTTGGAGAATCACTAATGGTAAGGAGGACACTCATCAAAGCATCAAAGGAGAAGGAGCCATCACAAAGGACACTCTTCAAAACCACTTGTAAGTGTATGGGTAACGTATGTAAAGTTGTAATTAATTTAGGGAGCACAGATAATATGGTTTCCATTGAAATGGCTGACAAACTTAAGTTGGAAAAAATACCACATGATACTCCTTATAAAGTTTCTTGGTTAAATGAGGGTCAGTATGTTTTGGTGAATGAACAATGTTGGGTTGAGTTCAATATAGGAGGGTACAAAGATAAGATTCTATGTGATGTGTTGCATATGGATGTATGCCATCTGCTACTAGGGAGGCCTTGGAAATTTGATAGGCATGCAATGTATGATGGTAGGAGGAATACATATGAGATTGAAAAGGATGGAATCTCTTTTACTTTGACACCATTGATAGAAGATGATAAAGGGAAAACTAAGAAAGCTAATGTGATGATGGTTGCTAGGAAAGAGTTTGTAAAGGTAGAGGAAAAGAACGATAGAAACCTTGTAGCCACTTCTAACCTTGAAGGTACTGAGATAGCAGCATTGAAGAATGATTCAATTTTGGAGGGAAATTATATTGAGTTGGTGTCAAAATCTGATATGTTGAAGTTCAAAGATGAATCGATGTTGCAGACTCAAGGTTGGCTTAAAAGGTATGTTGATGTGAAGTTAGAAGAGGTGTTCTATTCATTGCTTTCCAAAGAGCATAGTGGTCATTCAAAGGTTGGTAAACCTTAGGTTGGTCATTTCATATCAAAGGTTGGTAAATCTGAGAAAGCAGTAGTTATAGGGGCATAATATTAGATGGAGGAGATGAAAGGAAAAAGTGAAGAGGACAAGGGTAAGTTGCAAAGAAAGGTGGGAAAGTTCAAGCATGCATAAAAAGTAAAGAAGAAGATAGTTCATGACAAGGATGGCAGAGGTATGCTTGCAGGTATAAATGAAAGTTCAACAACACTTTCAGATGGTGAAGGAGTCAAGGATCAATCATCAAGCAAGTCTTTGAAGTTGGATTGCATCCAAGGTGCTAAGGAGTTCAACAAGCCAAAAGACAGTGTTTATTTTCAATATTTGGTTCATTGGAAAGAATTTCCAAATGTAGATGTCACTTGGAGGTCAGAGTATAATGTGATCAAGCATAATTTTGTGTTGCAACATGGTCCTCAAGGGACTTGAGTCAATTTTTTTCCAGGGAGTATGGTGCAAGAGCACCTAGTTGGTTTCATGCCTACATGAGGCAATTTTGTCATTTTTGGTTTTGGTTTGTGTTTTCCTTTGTAATAAGGTCATTTTGACCATGTCACATGTGTATTGAGTACTTGTTAGGTTTCTAGGAGGTTGGTGGGGTCAAATTGTTACATTTTGCAAAAGTTGTCAATTCTTGCAAATGTTGTCATGTTGCAAAAATGCAAAAATGGGAATATGAAGGGTCAAAAGGTGAAAATAATGTAATAATTAAGTTGTTTTTGGTTGGGGAGGGTTGGGTGTGTTTAAAATTAATTTGTGTACATTGGGAAGGAGGTTGGAGTTTGTAATTTTGAATTTGAATATCAAACATTATACTTTTCTTGTGTTTTTCATTATATTTTCCTGCTACAAAGGTTTGTATGGCCCCATGCAGGTTGCTAATGATATAAGTTGAATTCGATTCGATGATAGGGTGAATATTCTCTCATTTCCAATCGATTTTGTCTAATTTCATTTGGTTTGGAGGGTTTTAGAACCAAATTACAAAAAACTTCCTGGAAACCCTGATTTTGAGGGTTTGAGAGAAGAAAAATGAATTTGTGAGCCATTCCACCTAGTAGAAAATTCTCTAACTTGGTAGAATGGAAGATTTAGGTTTATGTTTTTCTTCCATGTGGTTTATAGGATCAGGGGATATAGGTTGATAAAAGTTTGGTGATGCCCTAGTTAGTTTTCTTCATGTTTTTAAGCAAAAGTGATGCATAGAAGTAGGGTTTTGTTGAAGAATTGTTAGGAGACCATTCTAGATGGTGAGGAATGAATGTAAAAACCTAATTTTATGTGTCTAAGGTTTTTTAATGGAGTTTTTCAGTGTGGGGATAGGATATCCTTGTTTTTCCTTGTCAAATAAGCCTAATTAGGTCTTGTGAGAAGCATAGCAATAGAGATTTGAGGGTTGCGTTCCAAAGAAACCCTATGAGAATTTGAGATATGTTGTGAAAGAGGAAAATGGGTATCTAAATATATAATTTTTTTCTAGGTGTAATGTTAGGTTTGAAAATTATGCTTGAAAAACATTGTTTGTTGTGCTACAAGCAAGATTGAAGGAATTGTGGCAAAACACCAAGTTAGGGGTTTCAAAGTGGAAAGATTGTTCAAATTTGATTGAATTGTTTAAAATCAATCAAATAAAATGTTGCAATCTCCTAATCCACTCCAATTACTTAATTCCGAATTAATTAATCTTAAATCACCTTTCTAATCATCATTAATAATTCCTCTAGCTTTTAACTCCTCAAGAGTTAAATCAACCTATGGTCAACTAACTAGGTTGCATATGAAAATAATTTCTATTAATTATTTAATTCCTCTATTTTCCCTCACCAAGGCATATTCCAAAGAATATTCCTCTCAACAGCCTCTCATTCAATTTCCCTCCAAAGGTTTTCAAAAACCTATTGAACATCCTCTTACATTTACAATAAATTCTCTTACATCCTCTCAAATCTCAACCAATTTCATTAAATTCCTCTTACAACCTTTCAAATCCTCAACCAATTTCATTTACTTCTCTTCCATCCTCCTCCACTCACACATTTCCCAAAATGTGCTCCACCTTCCTCCAATAGAATTGTGACACTTGGCACATTCTCATTGGCTTCCATTTTATCCCACATTCATCAAATCCTCTCATTTTTCAACCCTTGGCTTCTATAAATAGAGGAATCATTTTCACAATATGGATCCATAACTTTGAGCATTATCACTATAGGCATTTGAGTTCATAGCAATCACCACTTGCATGTCATTTTGAGTTCATTTCCATTACTTAGCATGATTTTCACACTTGGATCATCAAGCTTATCAATTGGGATTGGGAAAGGGCTTCCTTTTCACATCAAAGGAGCACCACTCCCCCTATGGGATTGAGGTTTGGTTAACTTAGTTGATTACATGTTTTCTTGTTTGGTTTATTTCTAGTTTTTATCATGTTTTCATCTTTGTTCTTCCAAGAATTTCATAGGGAACACTAGATTGAGCTTTCTAACATTTTTGACAAGTGTTTGTTGATTTTATGTTAGCATGTGCAAGTTTGGTGTTCACATAAACTCTATTTGTAGTTGTAAACACCTAGTTTTATTCTTTACTTTCTGCATAATGAAATCATAAGTGTGCTGGAAAGTATTTTTTTTATTTGCAAGAAAGATTCTATGGTGGAAGTTTAATTATGACAATATATAAGAATATGTTATTTTCCTATTATGTTCTAAATCTCTTATTACAATCTACATATCTACTTTAATAACTATGGTTATATATACATACATACATATGTGTGTGTGTGGGGGTACATATAACTATATATATATGCATATATATCAGAGTTGGTGTGTGTATAATGACAAACTGAAATTTTCATGAATTAACCTGTAAGACATGGAAATTAGTTAATGATTTCATAAAAAATGGAATAGTATTACATTTATATTTAGTAATGTATGACATAAGAACAGTAAAGCATAAACCCTAACTATTGCATGTAAGTAGATATAAAATATTAGTAGATCAAAATTCATGTTAAAAACTAGTTGCATGTAAAAGAAATAAATTACATGTCAATGATTTACATTACGGTTATTAAGCATGTAAAGTTGAAACAATGAAAGATGTACAATTAAACATTTGCATGAAAGAAAAGAGTAATTGTTTATTTTATGATCATTATACATATTGTCTTTTATTTATGTACCGGGTTTACCTTCTAAGATAGGGTGTCAAAAATGGGCTAACATAGAAGGTTGATCCTCTTTTAGGGATCTACCAGTTACTTCTAGTGCTTTCACCAAATCCATGTACTCATAGAAATAGATGAAATTTACCTAGAAAGTTTATTTATATGTTTCTCTACCATATCCTAATAGTAGAGCATTGCATGTTTATGATAGAAATGCATGTAGATATATTAGGATTGCACTAGGATTCCCTCCTACTATTTCTTTCCAAGTTGTTAGGTACTTTGTGTAGAGTCAGGTATTCTTTGAGTAGGAAGAATTCTGGGGAAGCGTAAGCTTTGTGGTTGGGAAAAAAAGTGCCTGAGCCAGGTTCTTGTTTCTTGACTTGTGGATGACTATGGGGGTCGGTGGCGGTCAGAGACTGTACTGTATATGTCCTCACATTATTATTGTATCATTATTTGTATTGTACTTTTAGATTGTATAATTATTTGACTTCATGACATGAGAGCCTAAGTTGTGCCTTTATATATTGTTTATCATGTTCTTTTACCTAGATTATGCACTATAGATATGAAATGTGTTATGGCATTTATTTATCTAATGTAGTTGTTACATTTATATTTCATGTTTATGAGATATTGAGTTTCTATTTTACTTTTGAGGTTGTTTTGGGTCACAATCCTTACAGAAACTATGAATCAATGTAAAATTTTGGCCTTTCATTATTGATTCCCAATATATCTAACCCTAGAATATTAGATTATCATTCCAAATGGAGGCATGATTATTTTTTAGGGAAATGCCACACTATTAACTCACCATGGGAGACTACATGTTGACTATTTTAAGGGCTAGAGTAAACATTATTTTAGGACTTTGATGGATCAATAACCTAGGAACAATTGAGATGAACTTCCATGATATGTTCATACATTTTTATAATAATGCTAATTTTTAAGGTTAAAATTAATGAAGTATTCAACACAATGTAGTATTAACTTAGGTATTTAGTTTATTTATTTATAATATTTAATTAATTACAATGTTAAACATGTATAATATTAAATTTAATAATAAATAAGAGGAAGTTATTAAATCTATTAATGTTAAATTTCAAATATTATATTTGAGGTAAAAAGAAAATAATTATTTGAGATAAACTTCAAAAATAGCTCAACACCCTCCAAAAGATTATTGGTAAGTCCTTGTAACTATAATACACTCTAGGAGGTACAAATGTAAAAAATAAAAATGTGCCTACACATGCCATGTCTCTACATTCACCACAAGACTTGGACAAGGCAATCCCATGTATACTTTGTACCTTGAGTTAGATTCACTCTATGCACCTTCTCCTATGCTTATAGCCTACTTACAAAACCACTATCTTTCAAGAGTGACCCTATATATAGACACTGTTGGAAAGAGACACTGCAAATGTTTTTTGGTGTTGTCATTGATGGCAACCCTTGTCAGCTAGTCGATCTGCGCATTGCAATTTTCTCATACCGGCAGACAGATTGAAGAACAATAGTTATTTGTTTAGTTAGAACAGAGCATCTGGTAACTTCATGTTCTTCGATTCATATGTAGACTTTTTGTTATTATTTGATGTTGTGGATCTCAAGAAGTATTGCTCGATGGAGAATATGTGTTATCTGTAAATCTTGGTTCCTCATATCAATTTTGGTGGAATTTAAAAGGTCCGGTGAACTAATTTCCTGTTTATCAGTATATGGAAGCTGACTTGGTGAATATGGTGTGTCGCAGATATTTGAGGGATTATTGTTTAAGATGTTTTGTTTCTGGACATTTTACCTAGTCCCTACTATGTTGTACCACCTTGGCCACGCATTGAATGTTATGAATGATTTGAGTTGACGCTTGTGAACATTTCTATTTTGTTAAGGTTAATTTGAAGTGATTGTAATTCTCGATGGTGAATATATATAAGTGTATTTGGCATCATTCCTGGTGTCTCCATGTGAGCCATTTTACAAGCAGAACGTCAAGGTTTTGTAAGAGAGCTGCATTATGCATAGTTTCACTTGTGCATTAAGGATTTTGTGTGAATTGAATATTAAGACATCGTAGTTGAGCAACCAAACCTGGGTCCCACCTGACTGCTGAGCTCAACTCCGAACTCCTGCAATTAGGCATTTGTAGATGCCACTCTATCACTTCCCAAACCTTTGGAAGTATTCCAAACTTCTTTGTGGGCAAGCTACTCTTCTCTTTTGGAGTAGCGAGCCTTAGGTACAGTTTCTCAATGCAAGTGCATTCCCATTTGCAATCCTTTTCTTTGAGTATACTAAAACAATGGTGGATTAACGCTTCCCCTAACAAGGCTTCCATGTAAAAATAAAAGTTATGTTGTGTCATTTGTTCATGCATGCATCTTTACTACCTAAATGTTAAGCTTACACCCCAAGAACTTATCAGTTAGAACGGCACAAACACCCATCACCCCTCCTCTCAAAGGCTGCCTTTGACCCCACACACACACACACACACACATTATTCTCATTTAAGTATCACTCCAACACACATGTTTTTATTTTTATAGGGTTTTTAACATTTTAACTTCTTTTTTTAACCTAAAAGTAACTTTGTTTTATCCTTTTGTTTTACATATCTCTTTTAATATTAAATAAATAATTATTCTTTCTTTCTTAAAATTCTTAATAAAATTTTGATTTTATTTTTTTGTGTAATTATCAAGGATAAATTTAAGAAGCCCCCCTCAAGAAAAGATATAAAATCTTGGCGAATTTTTGGCTTTTCAAAAAAAATATTGATTTCTATTGGTGAATCTTTCCTTTTTTGAAAAATATTTATTTTATTGACGATTTTTTTACATCACCAAAATTTTGTTGGAAATCTTGGCGATTCTTGGAAAATAATCATAAAATTCATTAATTATGATGGAAAATCCATCTATTTAAAAAATAATAATTCTTATGGAAAAGTATGGGAGGGTGGAAATGATCAATGGGTTTAAGGGGTAGAGTCTATTATATTTACTTGCCACCATTGATTTAAAATATAATCTAATGGTCATCATTGTATTCCATGAGGTAAAATGTACTTGCAATGTAATGCTCATGGAGCCATAAATCCCCATGAGCATTACATCCTAGCTACATTTTACCTTGTGGTATACAACAAGGGTTGTTAGATTATATTTTAAATCAATGGTGGTAGCTAAATATTAGAAATATGACCCTAAAAAAACTAATAATTATGATATACCATTAGCAAATTAATTTAGATTTCTACTAAACTTATAGAATTTAGGCAAATATAATCTAATCATGTATCAAATAGTGTGGCAAATTTTTGAGTTAAAATGTTTAATAAAATAAATTCTTTGGCAATTTAAATAAGACTAAAATAAAATTTTGTAAAAATGTGGAGATTCAAGTTGCATTACAACTTGAAATATTAGCCAAATTTGAATTCCAAATTTCAACTATTGTCCAATTGGTGAATATTAGCCACTAAAAAACCACTATAATTATTTTCATGGGAAAATAGTCACATAACAATTTTCACTTTAAGAGTAGGAAATTTGAACTAAGTGTATTGTCTGCAAACTATCCACAACTAGTAAGCTCTCACAAAATTGAAAATATGCTTAATAAGGGCCCACATACAAAGGTTTTCCTTAGTTTTTCCCATTACAAGTGCAATATTCAAAGGGGCATAGATCACTTGATCCACAAGATATTATAAATGGGCACTGATAATTTTGGAGGATAGTCTAAAAGGATTCCCTCCTAAAGGAGATACTAATTATGTTTGAGGGTACAATCCATCATTCCTCCCTTTTCTTTGAAGGTAGACCAAAATCTCAAAGTGGTGGAAGAACACATTCAACACCAACATGAGGTACTCTCAAGTCTCCAAGAGAAGATGGAAGTGCCACATGATAAGATTAATTAACAACTTGATCAATGCATAATTTTGACTTATATAGAGTTATTAGGGCTTTATTTGAAGGGTATAATCATATTGGAACTCAAGGGAATTCCTAGACACAAACCAAACAATTGCAAACAAGGGAGATTGCTAAGTATCTAATCAAGTGGAAGAATTTGGTTAACAAAGATGCAACAAGTGAAGATGAAGCATCCATGGATCATCAATATTGAGGACAATGATTTTAAGGGGAGGGCTATGCTTTTATTCTATAGCATGCATTGGGATATGTGATAACTTACTATGGGCCACATAATCCTTAATTGAGTCTATTATGAGTTCATAAATATAATTATAGTATGCTAAGTTGTCTTCATTGGGATTAAAACATGAATATTTTAATGATGCCTAAATGTAGGAGGTGGTGAGTAGTTATCAATCATAATATTGTTAATTATGTTGTTATTGAATACTTTTAGAGGCTTTCCCCCTCTAAGTGGGCTATTATTGAGTATTTACAACATATTTCCTATTATATAGCTCTTTTGTACAAGTCATTTCATTACATAATATAAAGGCATTGAAAGCCATAAGAAGATACACCATATTAAGCTTCAAATTATTTATTCCCTATCTTCTCTTCATTAGAATCTAAGGAGAGTGGTTATGTATTCACCAATCATTGCTAATAATTTTCTCTTCTTTCAAACAGACTTTGTCTTTATTACAACATCATAATTTTGTCAATGGTCTTACAAATTAGTGATTATTGGGGCTATTATTAACATGTTTTGAATTAAGACACTATCAATGTTGTTAGTGTCATGCTTCCCTCCTACCTCTATGATATCTTATTGTAATAGATGATTCATGGATTAAATTTTTAATGCATATTGCTTAGACCACTTTCAAATTTTAAGCAATTTTATCGCTTCCTTGACTTCAACAATATATCCATGTAGGTTTCTCCAATTTTTAAGGTGGTCAATTTTTTATTAAATTACAAGTCTCATGGTTGGTGTCCACTTACTTTGTTGCTTGTGCAATTTTGTGCACTTGTCTAGTTTTGTCATAGCAACACTATTTAACCTTGGTGCAATTTAGACGATCCTTCTTAATGATCACATAAATTTCATTATCAATAATACTACATATAAGTTTAGGCTTGCACTATTTTAACAAATATTTAATAGTCCTCCATTTTTCATTTTAGATCAAATGAAGTTATCTTTACTTCTCTCAAATTTTAAATAATTTCTAACAAATAGTTTTTTTTTTTAAATGTGTAAACAAACTTTTTAGTTATGTATATGTGCATGTATGGATATATATATACATAAACATATACATTTGTAAAGATAAATACGTATATATCTATGTGTATAAATTTATACATATGCATATATGCATGTATATGTATATGTATACATATATACATGTATGCATGTATGCATGTGTATATACATATGTCAAACACATTTAAAGATAAACTAATGTTAAATGATATGTGACAATTTGATTAGAGTTTAAGTACAAATTTTTTAGTTCATCTTTGTTGATCAATTATTTATGAGTAGTGTTTCATAAGAATATTTCTTATGACCATGAATGTTCTATTCATTCATCATATAAGAGATGTATATAGGAGCAAAACAACAAAACTTTCCAAGAAGCCACCTATCCTAGGACTACTTTAATCCAAACACATTTAGCTATAAAATTTATCTCACAATCAAAACAACTTAATTGTAGATTGATGAAATTTAACTTGCAATAACATTATCTCCAATATAAAAATGGATAATAATGTGTTTTTATGAAATAAGATTTTTTAAAATAATAATTAAATGTTTTTTTTATCAAAACTTTGAACTAATGAGGCCACAATATGAGGGGCCTCATCCCTTGGCATGAACACACTACATTAATATTGGTGGTTGAAACCTCTAAGCACATTGGTCAATAGGGGCTTTAAGCTCGTGAGCAAAATGACCCAATAAATGCCCAACGGGGATGCAAGGCTTGCAAGCTTGTCAACATGTTGGCCCAATAGGGATTCGAACCTTTGTTGTATAATCAACAATGCCACAATTTTGACTCATATTTTGTGCCATGAACAACATGAAATATGCTTTTATATTAACTAGAAAAAAAGTTAAAATACACTATAACATCAAAAATGGGTGGGTTGAGATATTCACACCTCAATGTATAAGCAATGTGGGGTCTTATACATCACATCAAAGAAAAAACAAATAAACATGGTAGGGTCGTATACATCACAACAAAGAGAAACAAACAAACAAGATGGACCCTTATACATCATATCAAAGAACAAACAACAAAACTTTAAGCAGCAATAACTAAAGCTCCAACTACTAAAGCACCAACTATAAAAGGTGGGACACCATCATCTAATTTTCCCAAAATTATTCTCATTAGATTACATTTATTACCCAAATAAATAACGCCTAAAACAATTTTCATCTCACCTAAATTTGATGGTCAACCCCAAAATAATTCTATTGACTTGCATTTGATATCCAAATAGTGCCAAAAACCACACTTATGTTGGAAGTAGCCCTTTCAAATGCTGCGGCATACCTTATTAAAGGCAAAATATTAGTAAACTAAATATATCTACAACCATGAAGTTTTGACGGTCACAACCTTCCCTTTATTGCCAGACAGTCTTCCTACAATTTTGCTTATATTTATTTTACAGCAAAGGTGCTTAAATAAAGTCTATACAGCCATTAAAATTTACACAAATTTATACATTGATGTGCTTAAATAGCGGCGCTCTAGTTGTTTAGCTCTTGCAGACAATCCAACATATATTCTTCACACATACCCAAAATAAAATAACCCAAACCATTCTAAAATAACCCAAACCATTATGCTTGGACTTTTGCAATGCACCATACATAACTTATAATTTAGATCTATTTCACCATTGTGTTACTTTCAGACCATAAAATCAGCTTTAAAAATAAATAAAAAATTGTATTTCATTTTAAAATGGGTATTTTAAAAAAAGTATACCTATTTTAAATACATACAAAATGTGTTTTTGATTGTAAGGTTCTACAAAATTTCTTGTTGAACTCAAGCTCTCATATAGATCATGTGTCAAACAATTTTGACAGAATCATATCCCTCAACTCTCAAATCTCAGCTGAAAAAAAAATCAGCATGAGATCCTGAAAAAAGAATAATTCTGTAAATTTGATATAAAACCCTAAAACAAAAAATACACAGAATCCCTTATTTCCACAACCTACTACACAAAAACTACTACCCATCACCCCTGCAAGCTACTTGACTGTGTATGCTTTTAGATCGATGTTTCATCCTCCTAATTTTGACTACCCACATGCTTTAATTGATTCAGAACCTCCACCCATGAAGTAGTCCTGGGGTCACTCATTGAGCACAGACACATTTTAGAAAGGAGGTGAACAATCTGATTATAGCTCAGTTTGTTCAATTTCTGTCCTCTCTTTCCCAGGGCTCTCAGCAATTCATCCAGTAACTGAGCCATGGAAGCAAAGATCTGCCTCTTTATATCCCCCCTCCTTGGTGGGAGCCTTATGATTGGCCTTCCCTGAACCTTCCCATTTTCTGCCTCCTCAGTTAGGAGTAAATATTTACCCCCACAACAACAACAAGAAGCAGCACTCATCTTCTCCATCTGCACACCTTACCCACTTCCAATCTGCTCTCTTATGATTTTCAGAAGAACTCGCAGAAAACAATGACAAACCGACTTAAGAAACCAGTAATATATAGACACAGAATGCTTAGGAGTTAAGGCAATGGTAACTCGAATCCCAAAAAGGGTTAAAACTTTTCTCAAATTATCTTGACAAGAATTCATCTGCGGTTAAACATTCTTTTCAGACCCCACATTTCAAACTTTTGCCAGATGTAATGAATCCCAATCTGGATGAAGTTTTATGATCTCCCTAAAAAATCTAGTCATTGGTTTGTTGATGACCTCCATTGATTTTGGGGAAGATTCGATCTATGATTATTTTTTGTCAATAACCCACAAAGAACGTTTCTTGGACGGCAAGCCACCTGAATCTGAATTTTTAACCAAAAACTTTAAGAGATTTCTTTAAGAGTCTCAGATATTTCAACTTTTTGGAAATTTGGTCTGAAAATGTTCTTCACTTTTTAAGCCGGCGGTACTTACAATGCTTTTTAACTTGTTCTTTTATTCGAATTGGATCGCAGTAATCCCATTGTATTATTAATGTTAATACGGGATAAATGTGAACTAAAAACAAATTTAGAGTAAATAAATATTAAATGGGTTGCAAGGTATGGACTTCAAAATATAAAATATTGAAAACTTTAAACAGCCCTACCTTCTAGAATGTGGCGGCTGTAGCACACCTTCCTTTTTCTCTTTTTTTTGAAGTTAAAAGATCTATCTTCTTTGGTTTAGTTAAAAGTTTTATTTTTAAAAATATGTGTATTTTTAAAATGATAATATGGACAAGTTATTCATTTTAATGGTTTATAGTAAGTATTAAGATTTTTAATTTGGGACCATCAAAGACCTGTAAGGAATTTCTTTTCATTATGGTTGTCAAGTTATTTTTACTTTTATTTTTATTTTTTTTGTAATAGTGAAAATTATACGTGCTTGTTTCTATGTAGTGATAAATGTATAAGTGATATGATTTTTGTTGAATGTCGTATATAATTTGGGTTTCATTTGATTTTTAGATATCAATCTTGATCTTTATTTTAATCATTTTAGGTGTAGGTTTAAATCTATAATTTACAAGATAAATTGTGTGACTTGTGAAAATGAATCTATAATTTTTAAAGTTTGAATTTGACGTCAACCTAATCCTTCCAACTAGTCATTGTGTGTGAATTCAAAGTGTCATACACCTCACTTGCCACTTATGGAGTTATATTTAAGGACTAACCTAATTTATTTCAAATCATTTGGTAAGAGCTTTCAAGATACATTTAATTTGTATAATCAAAACATCATTACCACATTGCCTACTTGCCTCTAGATCTGGGCTATTATCTATATGATTTTATGTTGTCTTTGATCTTTTCCAAAAATTACATTAGTATCATATGAGTTTGACCAAGGAAGAAACCTCTTACCTAACAAACTTCTCAAAGGTGTTCCCAAACATTATTATCTAGCTAAAAATAATTATAGATATTAAGACAAACTAAGAAGATACTATCATAGTTTAACAAGGATTGCATTCATCCACCAAGTTAAGATCTATGACACATATCACCTTCGTAGTCATGAAAGTGACATGGAACAACAAATAGTCAATTTCTTGATTGTGAAACATTCATCTAATAGCTTCTATTTTTTTCACACTAATGAATCAAGTATAAACATCTTCCACTACATTTCCCATTGATCAAATTCTAGCTACAAGATATACTGAAATTCTTCCTACACTAAAATTTTAAGGAGTGTTGTGCAAATTTAAATCTTTTAATAATTATAGAAAGAAAAAAATCATATAAACAAAATAAACAATATACCATAACACATGTATATGTGGGGAAAACCATTTCAAAAGAAAGCCCCATACTTCAAAGCAACCCAATGTATTATTCAATAAACAACACATTTATAATACACTTGTAGAGAAAATCTTCATAACTATATCACAAACCATAGATATAGAAAAATTCTAACAACTTAACAATATCTATAAAAATCTCACACAATATCCATCTCAAGAACCTAATATATAAGAAATATAATACATAAAACCATCAAATGAACACTAAAAAATTATGAGTTAGAACCACCCAAAAAATGGCACTTGAATCCCAAATCTCAAGATAAGTCCACAAACTAAAAATAACATATTCCTTTCACCTATCATAACCTTGTTATAATTCACTCACCAAATTGGATGTTCCATTTTGGTTCTACTATCTCCAAATAAAGATGCATTATGATGTGTCATAACATACCTTATAAGTGGGTCAACAAATGTAACTCCCCCTTACAACTCTTTTATGTGTCCAACACATTTTTAAATTCCCTATGCAAACTTCTAAAGACCATAACTTTTCATAAAATTGCAGAGCTTGAAGAGACCTACACAACATATACCACTCTTAGCAATGTTCAACAACCTTGAATATTTATTTTGACCAAAATTATCTCAATAGCCAAAAAAATATTTTTTTCTATTTTATAACCTCAAAATCACACTTTTTATAATTTTAACATTAGGAACATGGTTAAGGTACATTTTCTAAAATTCTCCAACTTTTCAAACACCTTGTAGGGGAAAATATAGTATCAACATGATGATCTAATTACTAGGGTCCAAGAGACCCATCGACTCATATAGCACCATGTCTAAAACTTTTTGTACTCACTAGCTTTGTTAGTGCATCTACAACATTATATAAAGTATCAATTTTTCTAGCATCACTATTCAATCTATACCATATCCTTAAAAAAATAGTATTGGACATCAATATACTTCATTTTCACATGAAAGATGTTAGGTTCTTTGTCACGTACCTATGACACTCTGACTATCATATTGAACTATAATAGATTTTGCCTCTAGCCCAACACATATACATAATCTCTTGAGCTAGATGGCTTCCTTAAAAATATGAGCTTTTATTTATTTATTCTACTTCTATAATGAAAAAATGATCATAGCCTCTCACTTACTCATCCAACTAATTGCACCATCAAACATAGTGAAATATATATCATGGATCTTTTATTATAGAAATCTTCAACCCAATCTAAATCCATAAATTTGTAAATAAAAATGAATGCTTGTACCCTAGAAGATAATTATGATAGCATAAGGAATACTCAAAAGCATCCCAAAAATAATTGAAGACCCTCTTCACTAATCTTAATATACTCATTTAGGGTTAGTCATAAGTCAACTAAAGAATCATACTACTTGGGTAGTATATGGTCTTATGCAAACCATAGCGACATAAAATATTGATTGCACTAACATAAGTACTCTAATCACATCCTTCATCTTTGTAGGAGAAGTTGGACACTCCTTAATTGGTAACTTTGTCCCTATCATAATAGGAACACATAATGGTATACAATTTGACATGTTAAGCCTCTCAACATAAAGTTCACATAATTACTTTTTTCCAAAATATTTATTCACTCTATCTCTTCTAATATATATCTCCAAGATGTACCTAATTACCCCTAAATCCATCTCAAGTTAATAAATCAAAAATATTCTCCATTATCAAAATACAACTTATTATCAACATATAATGCAATAATGAGATGAATCCCTTATTATATTAAAAATCAATAATCTGATTTAGATCTCAAAAATATCAAACTTTTCACATATACACTCTTAGCAATGTTCAACAACCTTGAATATTTATTTTGACCAAAATTATCTCAATAGCCAAAAAAATATTTTTTTCTATTTTATAACCTCAAAATCACACTTTTTATAATTTTAACATTAGGAACATGGTTAAGGTACATTTTCTAAAATTCTCCAACTTTTCAAACACCTTGTAGGGGAAAATATAGTATCAACATGATGATCTAATTACTAGGGTCCAAGAGACCCATCGACTCATATAGCACCATGTCTAAAACTTTTTGTACTCACTAGCTTTGTTAGTGCATCTACAACATTATATAAAGTATCAATTTTTCTAGCATCACTATTCAATCTATACCATATCCTTAAAAAAATAGTATTGGACATCAATATACTTCATTTTCACATGAAAGATGTTAGGTTCTTTGTCACGTACCTATGACACTCTGACTATCATATTGAACTATAATAGATTTTGCCTCTAGCCCAACACATATACATAATCTCTTGAGCTAGATGGCTTCCTTAAAAATATGAGCTTTTATTTATTTATTCTACTTCTATAATGGAAAAAATGATCATAGCCTCTCACTTACTCATCCAACTAATTGCACCATAAAACATAGTGAAAACATATATATTGTGGATCTTTTATTATAGAAATCTCCAACCTAAATCCATAAATTTGTAAATAAAAAATTATTGCAGGAGCACCTACACCTCAACCTCCATTTTGGATCCTTTGATGGTGAATAGGTTAGGAAAAGTATTTTTTAGTATTTTGAGTGTTTTCATCTTCAATAATGTCTAATAATACCATTGAGTAAGATTTAGGGCGAGTCTTTAACTTTTGGAGTCAAAATGTAGAAAATTGCAATCTTGCAAAAATGTTGTCATGTAAGCCTTGAGAAGGAAAAATCCTATATTTGTGCTTGGATATCCAAGGTTGAGGTTTAAATGTTGTAATAAGGATATTTTGAAGCCATTAGAGTGGTTTTAGGAGTCATAAGAGTTTAGGATTAAAAGTTGCTTCACAAAATGCAAAGTCGTCATGTTGACAATATGATGTAATCTCATTTTAATGTTGTAAACACCTTAACAACAACTCCTTTATTCAAAAATTAGTTAAAGGACATTGGGGAGGATGGGAAAATGTTTATAAAGCCTCCATGGGGTCGAGGCATGAAGGTTGTTGAAGTTTTGAAGCACCAATACAAAGAAAACTCTATTTTTTCTGATTTTACAGCATTTTTGCATGTTCTTGTGCATGGTACAGTCTGGTACTTCACTGTACGGCCTTCTAATGCATATGGATTCAAAGAGGGAAGAGTATTATTTCTTTTGGTGGTGATTTGAGTTAATTTCATCAAGTATTGAGTAAGTTACATCAATTTTAGTGAAAGTGGGTCTGAAACCTTGCAAAACAAGGGTTTGGTCACCAAAATGGATGTAATTCCCATTTCCACCATGGGAAAAATCTGAAACTTGGTGGATTGGTAGATTTAGGACTCCTTTACATGCTAAATTTTTTTTCAAATTGAAAAATGGAGGTTTTCAAAAGTTATGTGATGCCCTAGGTCTGGTTTTTGCCTTGTACAATCCAAAATGTGATCATTTGAATACATTATTTGTTGATTTTTGAGTATTTGAGTAAATATAATGGATGGAAAGCATGGAAAAGGTCTTGGGGAACCTCTTGAAGTATTTTAAAGGCATTAGGGGTGTTGGGGTGTGCCTTGACAAGTTGATTCCTTCTTTGCACAAGCCAAATGAAGCCTTTTGGTGGCTTGTAAATTAGTTATTTGATACACCTTCTCTTGGTGTTTGGTCCTATGATTTTGGGGATCTATAAGGGTCTATGTAAGAAGTATAAAACATGGTTTCTTTCTCTATTATTTTCCTTTAACAAATTTTTACCATGACTATCCTATTGGTGAGTGCTAGAAGGAATGCATGGCATAATGGAAGCGATGGAGGAATGGGTGTTTCTGAGTGAAAAGTCAGGTTGGTTGATCATGTTTTGGCATGTTAAGAGTGTCTAGATCATCCCCAAGTCCTTTTTATGTATATGGATGTGAGATTCAATTTCAGTGAATAGGTTACCTTGTTGAAGGGTATAGTTGAATAAGTGTGTCAAGTTGGGTGCTTCCCCTGCCACTTTGCATCAAAGTGGTATAAAAGAAGGGAGTATATTTTGTTTGCATTTTGTAGGTTGAAGAAGAAGTGAAGAGATTTCAAAGATGCATCCAAAGAAGAATGATATGGCTAAAGAGATAAAGGGGATGAAAGATAGGCATGCTAAAGAATTCAAAGAGTTAGAGGAAAGGATCATAGCCTTGGAAACAAACAAAAGAAGGGTTTTTGAAGAGAGTAGTGAGACAGATGAAGAGGAAGATGATGATTTTGAAGATGTGGAAGAAGAGCTTACTCCAGAGGATCAAAGAATTGCAAAGTTGCCAAAGGCAGTAAAGGATGACAAGCCTAAGGTAAAAATTGATGTTCCTAAATATGGTGGAGGTTTAAATGATGAAGAACTACTTGACTGGATTGCTGCATTAGATAATCATTTTGAATGTGATGGGGTTCCTGAGGAGCAAAGAGTAAGGATTGCAAAAAACAAGTTGCAAGGCCATGCTTTGGTATGGTGGGATTACTTTCAGTCTGAGAGGAGAGAAACAAGGAAAGTCTAAGATCACATCATGGGACAAGATGATATCTAAAACTCAAAGGTAAATTCTTACCCAAGGATCATCAAGTTCAAATGTTTAAGAAATTGCAAAGTTTAAGGAAAAGGAAATGGACATTAAGTCTTATACTGAGGAGTTTTATAAATTAGGTTTGGTCATCATGAGAATGAAGATGAAAAAGTTGCTAGATATATTGGTGGTTTGAGGCTTAATATACAGGATGAATTGGTTTTGGCTAACCCTAGGAGTGTAGGAGGATTGTTATCAAATGGCAATCAGGGTGGAGGAGAAGCTTAAGAGGAGACAAGAGAAATTAGTAGTAGAGGAAGAGGTGGTCCTAGTGCAAGAGGAAGAGGAATACCTTCTACATCAAAGCAGCCAAATGAAGATCAAGGAGCAAACAAAGGTAAAGAGAAAATGTTGATTCTAGAGGTGGTTTTGGTTTTAGAGGTAGAGGAAGGTTTGGTATTGGTAGAGGTTCTAATGATTTTGCAGGAAGGTGCTACACATGCAATGAGTTTGGCCATCCTTCATGGAAGTGTCCTTATAAGTTACATCAATTTTAGTGAAAGTGGGTTTTGAAACCTTGCAAAACAAGGGTTTGAAAAATGGAGGTTTACAAAAGCTATGTGATGCCCTAGGTTTGTTTTTTGCCTTGTACAATCCAAAATGTGATCATTTGAATACATTATTTGTTGATTTTTGAGTATTTGAGTAAATAGAATGGATGGAAAGCATGGAAAAGGTCTTGGGGAACCTGTTGAAGTATTTTAAAGGCATTAGGGGTGTTTGGTTGTTCCTTGACAAGTTGATTCCTTCTTTGCACAAGCCAAATGAAGCCTTTTGGTGGCTTGTAAATTAGTTATTTGATACACCTACTCTTGGTGTTTGGTCCTATGATTTTGGGGATCTATAAGAGTCTATGTAAGAATTCTAAAACATGGTTTCTTTCTTTGTTATTTTCCTTTAAATTTTTTTTATCATGACTGTCCTATTGGTGAGTGCTAGAAGGAATGCATGGCATAATGGAAGCGATGGAGGAATGGGTGTTTATGAGTGAAAATTCAAGTTGGTTGATAATTTTTTGGCATGTTAAGAGTGTTTACATCATACCCAAGTCATGTTGATGTATCTATATGTAAGATTCAAGTTGAGTGAATAGGTTACCTTGTTGAAGGGTATAGTTGAATAAGTGTGTCAAGTTGGGTACTTCTCCTGCCACTCTTCATCAAAAATGAATGCTTGTACCCTATAAGATAATTATGATAGCATAAGGAATACTCAAAAGCATCCCAAAAATAATTGAAGACCCTCTTCACTAATCTTAATATACTCATTTAGGGTTAGTCATAAGTCAACTAAAGAATCATACTACTTGGGTAGTTGTATAATAGCGAATTTGCACCCTAGGTGCAATTCCCCTTTTTTCCTCTTTAAACTTTAGAAAACCTAAGTCAGAGGCTTAAATTCACTTAAGCCTATGATGGCAGTCCACTTGGCACTTGTTTTGTGTGTTAGTGGAGGTGTTTCTGTCAGGGATGCCTTCTTGACGCATAGATGTCCGCGCAGTGCGCTTACGTCCCTGGCAGATTCCTATGGCTAAGCCAGCAGAGGCATTACTCTTCCCATTGGCAATGAAGTTGTAATGCCTCCTTCGGCCACCCGACCTAAATATGGTCATTTCCTTTCTCACTCCTTCATAATCAGTCTTTGAACTTGCATTTGGAGGTTGGATGAAAGATTTGAAGAACTCTACACCACACCAAGCTCGCATACTCTCATTCACAAGCTCATTTTCACTCACTTCCAAGCATTCCATAGCAGCAATATCACACTCCATCATGTTGGTAGAGCAAGTTTGGGACCATGCCATTGCAGCAGAGGCTTGAGTTCCTCTCATTTCTCCCCCAAGCAGCCTTGAGTGCTCTTGGTGGAGGTGGTAAGCTTCGCTCTCCTCTCCTCTATCATTTGGTTGAGTAGCATAGTACTATTTGTAGTGCTTGTGCTTTTGTCACTTCTTTATCTATTTTCCATTAGTTGTTCATGGAGGTGGGAACACCTAAACAAGGGTCTGATTGAGGCAGACCCCTATATAGCCACCCCCAACATTCTCTCTCTTGTTGCGTGAGCACTTGGAGGATTAGCTGGCAAACGAGTTCATTCGTGAGATTCTCCTCATCTTTATCACTCTTGTTTATTTGCTTTACAATATCAGAGATTATTTAATTTACCTAGTTCTGTCGTTTTGGCCCTTTAGTTAGCTTGTTGGGTTGTTAGCTAGTTTTTGGTGGCTTGACCTTCTCTTTATCATTGTCTAGCCATATGGACTATAGTGCACTTTCGAGACACCAGCACATCACGTTGTCGTCCAAAGTCCGCACTTCTATCCTTAGACAGAGAGCTTTCTAAGATGAAGTGTTAAGCCTAGAAACCAACTCACCTAGCCTCTTTCTACATTTTGGGCCTGTTGAGTAGTTGAGAGGCCCTACAGTCCTCGCAACCCTCACCTTACATACCATAAACAATACACTTAGCTGAGGTAAGTTAGGGAAGCCTCTCGCGTCTTGACCCTTTGTGACCTAGGATCTTGCATGCGGTGGTCCCCCTCGCTTACAGTAGTATATGGTCTCATACAAACCATAGTGTACACAAAAATCTTGATTGCACTAACATAAGGTACTCTAATCACATCCCTCATCTTTGTAGGAGAAGTTGGACACTCCTTAATTGGTAACTTTGTGACTATCATAATAGGAACACATAATGGTATACAATTTGACATGTTAAGCCTCTCCAACATAAAGTTCACATAATTACTTTTTTCAAAAATATTTATTCACTCTATCTCTTCTAATATATATCTCCAAGATGTACCTAATTACCCCTAAATCCATCTCAAGTTAAGATTTCAATTCATAAATCAAATATTCTCCATTATCAAAATACAACTTATTATCAACATATAATGCAATAATGAGAATACAATCACTGTCTATATTATATTAAAAGAAATAATCTGATTTAGATCTCAAAAATATCAAACTTTTCACAAAATAATCAAAATTTAGGTATAACAACCTAAGAGATTACTTAAGACCATATAAATATTTCTTTAATTTATAAAATAAACATTCTTTACCTTTCTCAATATAGTACTTTAGATGTTTCATATAAATCTCTTACTCTAAACTGTCTTGAAGGAATGCTATCTTCACATCCATCTACTCAACCTCCAGATCATACACTACAACAAGAGCACATATAGATCAAATGGACATTAACTTTTCTACTATCAATAAAATATCACCATAATCTATTTCCTCAACTTGGGAATAATCCTTCACATCCAATCTCAAATTTTACATCTCAATACTACCATCAAACCTATTTTTTCTCTTAAACACTCATTTATATCTTGTTGGCACCTACATAATTGATGAAAAATGCTTAGTTATTCTTGTTATTTTGTGTCACCCCCTTGTGATGCCTATTAATTATAACTAATTTGAGAAATCTTAATGGTGTATCATGTTCATGTGCCTCTGGTGGTTGTATTACAACTTTGCTAAATTGCAGTAAAAAAACCCATCTATAGAAAACCTAAAAATGACTAAGTAATTTTTGTCAGAACTTTATCGAACTCCAATGTGGCTTTGAGAACCTTGTCAGACTCCGACATGGTTGTTGAAACCTTGTCAGGATCTGATTAAGATTTCAAAACCAGGCTTATGGGTTAATACATAAAAAAAATTTAGAAGTTTGTAAGGTTGTTAAAACCTTTGTCAAACCCTAACTTGACCTTGTTGAAACCTTATCAAGTTTCAATGAAGGTTTCAAAACTAGGTATATTGATCAACACTTGAGGGTAAAAGCAGAAAGTTGTGTCACACTTTCAGCAAAATAAATAGTTCTGAGTGAAACATTTTCAGCTGAAAAAGTTTCGGCCAAATAGGTTTTGACCGAAACCACATGGCCTATATGTGGCACACAGAGTTTGGGTCGAATATGTTTTGCCCAAATCTAAAAAATTTAAATTTTTCCCTTTCCTACTTTGAAATTTTAATTTTATAGAAAGGGTTTCAGTTGAAACCCTTTCTATAGAAACCCTTTCTACCAAAATTGTCTATGTGGCATCCTAGTTGGCAACAACTCAGTTTTTTTTAGAATTTTGAAACTTTCAACTTCAACTAAGTATTTCTTCAGTCAAAATGATGTTTTAAAAAAAAAAAATACCCTTTTGTAGAGCTCAAAGTGGTGAATCCAAATATGTAATTTTTTAATATTTTATTAGTTTTAATATATTTTATTTTTAAAATAATACAAGTAGGTTGTTAAAGTTAAAAAAGAGGTTGATTAGAAATTAAAAAAATAGTAAAACATATTAAAAAAATTTAAAATATATGGTGCACTAGAGGAGAGAGTCATCTTCAAAAGGGTATAATTTTTTTTAAAATGATTAAAAAATAGATAATTGATGTCTCATGAAAAATGTTAAATTTTGACAAGTTTGACTTTAAAACATTATTACGAAAAAAATATATATCAAAATTTGATTTTTTTTTCCATGCTCTAGATATTGAAGTTACCTATTTGGAGAAAAAAATTCAAGGAAAAATGAAGTTTTTTTCAATTTGTTTCTTGACGCCCGTGAACACTTTTTCTTAAAATGTTCAAGATTCTAAAATCTGCTGTTAAATTGATAAGAAAACAATGAAAACAATTTTAAAAAAATCTAAAAATTATAGGAATAAACTTCATCAAAATTTCTACATTTCATTAGTTTACATCATTTTGAAATTCAAAACATAAAGACCACTTTTATGTGGTAAAATTTTAGAATTTTTTTGTTGTTGGTTGATTCCTTTATAAAGTGTGACACAAGTTTGTGCTTTTACCCTTGAGAAATACACTTTGAAGCTTCAAAACACAAGAGTTTTGTCGAATGTTTGAAAGGTTTTGAGAACCTTGTCAAACTCTAGCATGGTTGAAAAAACCTTGTCAAATTCTGACATAGCTTTTGAAACCACCTTCAAACTTCGACAATGCTTCCAAAGGTTTCTCGCATGTGCATAATTGATAACTTAAGTGATCGCTTCTATTGGGCCCCGCCTAAACATGTGTGACATCTCGTAAACTCGCAAGATTATTTTCTATCTACCCCACCATGTTTTAAAACTCATGGTATTGTGACATATGTCACCCTACTCTTAGTATCCAAGTGGCATTATTTGGTTTCATCATGGTAAATGGCTTATCGTAGGCCCAGTTTACATTTTTTTCTACCCACGAATATATGATTGCCCAAAATATATCTAACTTTGATGCATAACTTTGTTCCATGCATCTGCAAGTCTACTTAGGGGCTCCCATTCCAAGCCACAAACTCATGGAATCTTGACACATGGTGTTATTTTGCAAGCTCTCTTCTTTTCCTAGGTGTCTTTTGTTTTATTGTTGTCTCCTCCATGAACATGTGATTTCAACCACATGTCAACATTTGGGTGACATCTATGCTCGAGGTAAATTAGATCAATGCCCGGCATTTAAAGTTTTCAGGTGGCTATGATGGTGACTCTACATAGGATGATTTCAAATGCTCCCATCACCCTTAATGATTTTTCCATATTCCCAAGGTAACTGAGTGACATAATTGAATAATGGTGCCTTGTAAGCATTCCTAGATGCATGATTTGGGGAGGTTCCTTTCCTCTAGCCATGAACTATAAGTGGACATCTATTATTTGATTCTCAAAATTGCTTTGTACATGATTATGATCAATTTTTTTCAATTGATCATATTTCTTTTGTGTGTTTACCCTAATTGGATTAAGGTTTGATGCTTGATCATCTAAGTTATTCCTAAACTAAAAAGGAAAGTTTTATACTCATTTCATGTGTTCTGAGTTTTGGCCAAGGAAGAAGACTATATACAAAAAGTGTTAAATTCCAAAGGTGAAGGCCTATGCTAGTCATTACATTGGTAGTGCCTCAATATTTTGAAACTATGGCTCATATGAATACAATATTGATGCAATTATCTCCAATAGTGAACAATAATTTTCTGTAAGTTATGTAGTCAAGGGTTATATTAGTTTTTCAAGCACATTTGTTGTCTTGAGTTAGTTGAATGATCTGTTATTTATCCAAAGGATAGAGTAAACGCATGCCATAAATTAATTTGGGAATGTTATCACTTTTGATGGATTATTAAGTATGGTTGCATAGTAGGCTTGTGTAGGTCATATTATCACAAGGTGATAATCTATCAAATGACCATCAAAATATGTTTGGTTTTGTTATACACAATGCATAACATATGAATTTGTAGCCCAAGGAAGGCATTGGTCTCGCATTATTTTCTTTCCCCATCCTTAGAAACAAGTCTTATTTCATCAACCATTTTTATGCTTTAGTTTTATGTTTATTTTATGTTTCAACTTCATGCTAGGATTGAAATGTGAACAAGGGTATACCATTTTTTAATGTAGCCATACTAACCCTTATTTTGTGTGAAGTTTATTTTTTGGACACTATGTTGCACCATTAGATTAATATCTACATCCAGTGTTGACCCCCTAGGTTTTGAAGAGCCTAAAGTATAGGGGAGAAAAGAGATATCTAAATATCCCATTTGTTTTCCACTGATCTTGGAGTCCTTGAGCATAAGATATAGCTACTTTAGAGGATTTTCAAGGCATTATATGGAAGAATAAACAACATATCCAATGGGCTTTCATCTATTAGGAAAAGGTACTAGGTCCCATGTACTATTCTTCTTCAAAGAAAGCATATCTTCATCTATGATAATTTTCTAGAACACACCATTCAATTCCATTTCCTCTTTTATAATCTTAGGCTCATTAATATTAGTAATTCAAGAAAAAAATGTATATATAATCATGAGTATACTTGTTTGGTTTTTTTCTTTGCCAAGTGGGCCTCCTTAATGATTGAGGTGGACATTTTATCTCTTCTTTATAGCTCTTTGAACCATTTCAACTCTCCCCCTCTTTAGGTCCTTTATGGGCTTCTAGTTAAACCTTCTCAATCTTTGGGCTTAGTTGAACCACATATTCCTTTCCACCATTTTCTAGCTACAATTTTATAGAAAAAGACTTCAATTATCTAAATATAACACATGTTACATAAAAATATTTTTGACACATGGTCCTAAATCTTGTATCTTTTCACACCAACACCATAGCCAATGAAAATATATTTTATAACCTTGCTCTTTAAATTTCACTACTTGTCCCTAGGTACATGTGTATATGCCTCACAACCAAATACTTAAAATACCTCAATGAGAGTTTTTATTCTTGAGCACACCCCATAGGTGTCTTACCAACAATAGTTGATATAGGAGACATGTTAACTAAGTAAAAATATATTAAAACTACTTATATCCAAAAAAAAAAATTATGCCTACCCCAGTAAGAATACTCCTAGCCCTCTCCATCAACATCTTGTTCATTCTTTTCATAAATTTATTTTTTTAAGAGGTGTACACAATTATCTTATCTCTTTCTATCCCATGCTTGTTATAGAATCTATCAAAATTTGTTGAACACAACTCATCACTATTATCAATCCCTAAAATCTAAATCTTCTTAGTTGTTTGATTACCTACAAGAGCCTTAAACTCTTCAAAATAATTAAAGACTTCAAATTTAGTTGTAAGGAAATCTATCTATAGTAAGGAAATATATCTATGTCCTAATATAATCATCAATGAAGAAACATAGTATATACATTTGGAAATCAAAAGGACATTAACAAGACCAAATATATTAAAATAAATTAAATTCAACATCCTAGAATATTTATGAAAACTAATGAAAAACTAAATGATATTTTTTTCATATACATAATGTTCACAAAAAATAGATTAAATATTAGAATCATTTTTACCCCTTAACAATATTTTTGTAAGATTTATTGTTAAATAAACCTAAGATATAATGAAAGATTAGGACAGCATGAAATAAAACAATATGCTAGAATGAATTGTATTCTATCTAGAAAATGAGAGTACATGTAAAATATATAAAGAGCCATTTCTTTTATATAGAGCAAGGCAATACATAAGGTAGCCCATGATCTCACATAGAGCATAGAGTTCAACTGGAGTTAGCCTATGCAATAAAGCAAGAAAGCTTTCTAATAAATATTGATTATCTAAGAAAGCTTATCTAATAAATATTGATTATCTAAGAAAGCTTATCTAATAAATATTGATTATCTAAGAAAGCTTATCTAATAAAGAAGGAAAGCTTGTCTAAGAAGGAAATCTTATCTAATAAGGAAAGCTTATCTAAGAAACCTTATCTAGAACGAGATCAAATAAAATAAATAGCTAATAAAATAATTACTCAAATAAATAAATACAACTAGATAAAAAAATACTAAGTAAGCTTAAGTGAGTGTAAAAAAAAAAAACTTTACACTAACACTCCCCCTTAAGTGGTGTTATCTTACTTTACCCCTTCATCAAAATAGTCTCATTAGGTAGTTGATGTTTTAAGACATGTTTCAATCTTGTTCTAACACTTAAAGGAGACTAAAGATATCCTTTATCCTTGAGAAAAGTTTTCAACTTTGAAAGAGTTTCAAAAGGCATATTATTTTTGTTAAAACCTACAGGTAGCCTAGAGATAAATTTTCTTTAAGTGTCAAGCCTCAAACCTAGAGTAGGAGAAAACAAGGTTAAGTTGAAAGCTTCAAGTTACAATTTAGGGTTTGAGATAATGTGTTGCATATCTCCAGTTCCACATAGCAAAATTTTTTTCAAGAAGGTGGATGTGTGCATGAAAGGATTAATCATCCATTGAAGCAAGATGCTCATGTCAAGGTATGCATATGGTGTCATCAAGATAGGGTGACATTCAGTGTGAAAGGAGGACCAGACTTTTATAAATGAAATAATCAATGAGCCAAACAATGAGGGGAACACACCACTTTATTTAGCCATAATTAAGGACTCATTAGAGATTATTATAGTGATCACACGTTAAATGGGATTTATTATAGTATATGCATACATGTTTTTGGGATTGGTCTTTTCTATAATCTGTTACTCCATATTTGGAATAGATGACAAGTAAAGGGAAACAACTCAAATACATTTAGGATTCATACCTTTAAGACTCTGTTCTGGTGTAGAATATGTCGCTTTCTTTGGTGGTGATTCTCAAAGTGATGGTAGAATCAGAGTTCAAATACTTTTTTGAGAACTCTAAAGGACCTTTCAAACAAGAAATGGATATTTAGAACTGCAATATGAGGTTATCACAGAGCAACTTTCACACAGTGGTTTCTTGCTCTTAAGACCAAAGTTGAAGGCAGTAGTGGTACACATGTTAGGAGAAGGTTAGTTGATCTTGATATAAAAATATCACTCACCAATCCAAAGATATTGTAAGTGAAATACATGAAATGGTTGGTCTGATGTCTAGTGCTATGATTAACTATTCCTACAAGATATTTATTGAACAAATTTCATGGGTCAAAGAGCTTGTTACTGCATCCATCTGCTTGGAAGTGGACACAGGTGAAATTTTGTTTTCTTTGAGTGAAAGCATGCTATATAGGTAAATAATATTTCCACAGGGATCACGAAAGAGGACCATGATAGATGCAGAGGGATTTATTGCCAGGTTAATATGTGGGGTCTAGAAGCTTTTTTGGCACACTAAGCCTAATGGAAGGTGGACTTCTGAGAAACCTTTATATAGAGCTTATAAAGTTATAAATTACTCAAAAGAAAAAATTTCCTACTGTCTTGCACTATAATGTACACCTTCGAGATAAAATAATAGAAAATATTGTCGATGTTCAAAAACACATCGACAATAGAACATGAATGAAGTGACAAAGAATGTTGCCCTTTTCCCATTTGGTGAAAATCAGGGAAATGATGATTCATAGGAAGGAAATGAATAGTGGGAAATAAAGTTACTATATTAGTGCCATTGTTGGTGCAACAAATGGTAGTTTGTTGGTTGTCATGTCCTAAGTACTACCCTATACATAGTAGTCGTATAATGTTAGTTACTCATTTCCATTCAAGTGGATCAATAAAAAGTGGAGAGAGGGTTTATGTAACATCTATTACAACTGTTACTACTCGCTGGGGTGTAGTCATGTCTTGGAATTTAGGGTTTGTTGGTAGGCAGGGGTGCAACAATACATAAAACAATGTTGTAACAAGGTGATGGACAAAACAAAAAATAGAAAAAAACACACAAAAATTTGAGAAAAGAGAGCAAAATGTATGACAAAAAATACAGATTTATATATTCCCTTTTTGCTTTCACAAAATTATAAAAATTATAGAGTACATGCTCTTTTTTACACTACAAAATATTCAACATTGACTTTGGACTACTGTCCAATACTTAAAACTATTCAAATACCTAAACTAATGTTGACTGTGCAGTGTTGTAGCTGATTCTATTCACATGTTGCTTCTGCACATTCTTTTTTATCTATTGTTGTCTCCTTGTTCTGTGTTGAACATTCCTTTTGCTACTACAGGGTCTTCCAATCCCAAAACTCAACTCTACTTTTGCTACTATAGGTTCTCTCCAAAATACAAAATATAAAACTTCTACAAACTAACCATTGCATTCTTTCCTTTTTGTCTTGTTTTAGAAAGCAAGCTAAAAAATGAGCGCTTCATTTTGAATTCAAAATTACCTACCAATATTAATGCTAGAAGTCAACTTGGCTACAAGTTTACGTTGGGGGAAGTTGGGAGGAAAAGTTTGTTGACTGCAGATTATATTTAATATTCCAACACTCCCCCTTAATCTAAAGTCAGCTACATTCTATTGTTTCCTTTCAGAGTTGATCTCTGAAGCTATCCACGATGCCAAGCCTATCTCTTAGGCATTCAACACTATCTCTTGGTAGTGCCTTGGTGAAGATATCAACAAGTTGTTCTTTAGATCTGCAATACTGCAATTCAATCTCACCTTGTTCCACCAGTTCCCTTATAAAATGATATTGAATCTCGATGTGTTTGTTGTGTCCATGGAAGACTGGATTCTTTGTCAGAGCTATTCAGGAAACATTGTCACAATGTATGCCTATGTTGTCTTCTTGTTGCTCCTTCAAATCTGCAAGGATTATCCTCAACCAAATAGCCTGACATGTTGTGTTTGCTGCAATGTACTCACTTCTTTGTGCGAGATAGACAATAGGCTGCTTCTTGGATGCCCATGAAATTGACCCAATCCCATGTGGAAAATATATCCTAATGTGCTCTTCCTATCATCTACATTTATTGCCCAATGACTATTTGTAAAACTAGCTAACTTGAACTCATTTGATGCACCATACAAAATTCCATAACTTGTTGTTCCATTCACATACCTCAAGATCCTCTTTCCTGCTTGCCAATGTGTCTCTTTAGGTTTCTCCATGAACCTATGAATCAAACTTAAGTTGCATACATCAAATCAGGCCTAGTTGATGTCAAGTACATCAAACTTCCAATCATGCTTTTGTAGAGGGTTGGGTTCACATCATTGTTGTTTTCTTCTTTGAGTAGTTTCTGACCTGTTGTTGTTGGTGTTGGTGTAGGTTTTTTGTTCTGCATTTTGAGCCTCCTCAAAATCTATTTGGCATAGTTAGTTTGTGAAATGAATATGCCATGCTCAATTTACTGAACTTCTATCCCAAGAAAATACTTTAGTAGACCTAAGTATGTCATCTCAAACTCATTCTTCATCACTTCTTTGAAATCAACAATCAATCTATCATTGTTTCTAGTAAAAATCAGATCATCTACATATTAAACAACAATTAAAATATCACCTTTAGCTGCTTTGATGTAGAGTGTGGGCTCACAACTTCTTTTGTTGAAGCCATTTCTCATTAAATATGAGTCTATCCTAATGTACCATGCTCGATATGCTTGTTTCAACCCATAAAGAGCTTTGCAGAGCATATATACCTTGTCCTCTTGCCCTGAGACTTCATAGCTAGGTGGCTACTCCACATACACTTCCTCCTTTAGCACTCCATTCAAGAAGGTTGACTTTACATCCATTTGAAACACCTCCCAATGATGTTGGGCTGCAATTTCTATGACTGCCTGAACTGTTTCTAGCCTTGCAACTAGTACATAAGTTTCATCATAATCTATTTCAAGTTGTTGTTTGTATCCTTTCACCACTAACCTTGCTTTATGCCTTTCAATTTTACCTTATGTTGTACACTTGGTCTTGTAGACCCACTTCACTCCAATCACTTGTTTATCCTTGGGTAAATCATTCAGCTCCCATGTTTGGTTCCTCTCTATAGCTTCTAACTCTTCATCCATGGCCTTACACCACTTTTCTTGTTTTACTGCTTCCTCAAAGTGTGTTGGATCACTATAAGAGAATAATGCAAAATCTAAGTTCTCATTGAAATCAACATGCCTAGTGCTATCATAAATCTCCCTTACACTCTTTGTCTTTCGTGGCATCAATGATTGAAGTGTAGGGTCTGAATTAGCTTTCGAGCTGCTGCTACTATGACCTCTAGAGTTGTTTTACTACTGACTGTCTGAGCTACTACTCTGCTGTACTTTGGAGCTGTTACTCTATTGTGTCTATTCAGAGTTGTTTTGTTGAGCATTGCTAGAGTTGTTGTTTTCTAAGGCTCTGTGGTAGTTTCTCTCTGAGTTGCTACTATCCTAAGCTCCTTCTAGGTTGTTGTCTTCCAAAACTTCCTCTTCATCAAGGGGTATTGTGACTAAAATACCCGTGGTGCTGTCCACCGTTCCATCCCAAGCTTCATTCTCAATAAACACAACATCCCTACTAATCACTACCTTTTTGGTCATGGCATTGTACAATTTATAGGCTTTTGACTCTTCACTATAGCCTATGAAAATGCATTTTTCTCCTTTATCATCAAATTTTTTCCTCCTCTTTTGGCACCAATGTATATGCCACACACCCAAAGATTCTTAGGTGTTCAACACTCCACTTGTTGTTTTTCCAAGCTTCTTGCAGGATCCTATCATGGATATCCTTTGTAGGATACCTATTCAATATGTAAATAGTTGTTGCTATAGTTTCACCCAAAAATATGTGTGACATCCCTTTTGCTTTTAGCATACTTGCTGCCATGTCTTTAATGGTTCTTTTTTTCCTTTCTACCACTTCATTTTGTTGTGGGGTATACCTAGTTGTGAATTTTTTATGAATGCCCTCATTCCTACAAAAATATAGGAATTCTTTAGAGATGTACTCTCCCCCTCTATCTATTCTAAGGAATTTCATATAGTGTCCACTTTCCTTTTCAACTGCTACCTTAAACCATTTAAATTTCTCAAAGGTTTCTGATTTGTTTTTCAAAAAATAGACCCAATTCTTTTTGGGTCCACACAAATATTAGTGCACTAATTCTAATGGTGTTTTTTCTCTCCTAGAGTAACCTGATTGAAAGGGTTGTCTATGCTGCTTTCCTAAAATGAATGCTTCACATTTTCCATCGGGTTCTACAATGGATGGTAAACCCCTAACCATTCCTTTCCTAGACAATAAACTTAAACTAGAAAAGATTAAGTGCCCATACCTTAAATGCCAAAGTTTGGATGGGTCTTTAATGACTGTTCTGAATGCAGACAGTTGTTCCACAGTCGATTGTTGTTCTTTTTCTATCAGCACTGGTGAACATTGATGTAAAACTTATGTCCTTTTGATGTGTCTGTTGTAGACACTATGTGCATTCTAAGAGGAAACATTTTTTTTCTTGTCATCTACATGGCTGCCATCACTTTCTTGTTGCCTCCTTTGTCAAATATCTTGCATTATCCATTCTCCATCAAGATTCTATAACCATTTTGGACCATTTTTCCAATGCTTAATAGATTATGCTTCATGCCAAGGGCATAATAGACATCCTGGATTTGTTGCTTCTCACCATTCTTGGTTTGAATGCTGACAACACCTTTTTCCAATGACATGAACCTTCTCATCGTTTCCCATTTTGATTTCTATTTTTATACAGCTATCTATGGAGGCAAAAAATTTCTTGTTACCACTCATGTGGTTGTTGCATCTACTATCTAAATACCAAAATTCATCATTGATGCGCTCAACAAGGTTGCAAACAATGAAAGCATTGGACTGTTTTTCATTTTCAGATTTGTTCTCATTTGCTATATTTGCATTTTGATTCCCATTGTCACATTGCTTCTTCCTACACTCACTAGCATAATCTCCATACTTGTGATAGTAATAATATTTGACATTTATTTTGTCATACCTTTGATCTGAACTGTCATTCTTCTTCTAGTTTTGGGTTGTTGATTGTGAGTTGCTTGGCTCCTCTTGGCTGTTTGAGTCTCCTCTTCCAGAATTGCTTCTTCCTTAGCCTCTTTGACCTCAACCTCTTCTATTTCTTCCTCTTCCCCAACCTATTCCATTGGAATGAGCTTTGAAAGATTTCTCTAGGGAAGGATCAGATCTATTCAACCGCTACTCATGGGTTTGTAGTGAACCCATCAACTCATATATAGTCATCTGAGACAAATCCTTTGCCTCTTCAATGACAATGACTACATAATCAAACTTAGTAGGCAGACTTCTTAGGATTTTCTCAGCAATCCTTTGTTCTTCCATTGTTTCTCCATTGACTCTCAGCTGATTACCAGGGTTGAAATCTTAGTGTGATAATCTGAAATGGACTCATTTTCTTTCATTTGTAGTCTCAAAATTTCTTCTCAAGAGCCACAACTTAGCTAACCTCACTTTATCAATCCCCTTGTAACTATTTTGTAATATTTCCCAAAGCTTGTTTTGCATAGTTTGATGCTACAATATGTGGGAAAATAGCCTCACTCAAGGCTGCCTCAATCAAACTGAGGGCTTTTGCATCTTTCATCCTAGTTTCCTTCAATTGATTCTTTTGTGCATTTGAGAGGGCTGCATAGGCTGTTGGGTCTGTGATATCATTGAACCCATTGGTGACCAACTCCCATAGGTCATTTGCAACTAAGATGGTTCTCATCTTCTTAGCCCAAATGCCATAATTTTTCCCATCAAAATTTGGTGGCTGCTGCCAGCCTTTACTCTCACCATCTGCCATTCTTCTCAACTTTGAGAAGACTAAACAATGCCTAAATAACCTAGGGAGTTTCTAAAGACACCCATAAATAAACTAACTACCCATAAAAATAGGGCTCTGATACCACTTGTTGGCAAGCAGGGGTGCAACAATACAAAAAATAGTGTTGTAACAAGGTGATGGACAAAACAAAAAATATAAAAAAACACACAAAAAATTGTGTAGAGATAGCAAAATGCATGACAAAAAATACAGATTTATATATTCACTTTTTGCTTTCACAAAATTACAAAAATTACAGAGTACATGCTCTATTTTACGCTACAAAATATTCAACATTGACTTTGGACTACTTTCAATACTTAAAACTATTAAAATACCTAAACTAATGTTGATTGTGCAGTGTTGTAGCTGATTCTGTTCACATGCTACTTCTGCACATTCTTTTCTATTTGTTGTTGTCTCCTTGTTCTGTGTTGAACATTCCTTCTGCTACTATAGGGTCTTCCAATCCCAATACTCAACTCTACTTCTGTTGCTGCAGGTTCTCTCCAAAATACAAAATATAAAACTTCTATAAACTAACTGTTGCATTCATTCCTTTTTGTCTTGTTTTAGAAAGAAAGCTAAAAAATGAGCACTTCATTTTGAATTCAAAATTACCTACTAATATTAACGTTGGCAGGTCAACTTGGCTACAAGTTTTCATTGGGGGTAGTTGGGAGGAAAGTCTATTGACTGCAGATTATATTTAATATTCCAACAAGGTTTTCAGATCTGGTTGTTGAACTTGATTTCCTCTATGTAAGTGAAGGAATTCACATGCGTTGAGAAAAGGTTATATAATAATTGCTACTACTGCAACTTTTGATCAAGCTATTTTCATCCTTATTGTTCCGAAGAGTAAACTGATAGATGAAACTCAAGAAACCCTTCAAACTTCATATTTTCCTTAGTATACATGTTAAGGTAAATTGGGCCAAGAATCTTTATATTGCTTTAGTATGTTATGAGTGCACAGTATCGAGAACTTGTCTACTCATATGCGTGTTATCTATGATCAATAAAGCAATACACTAATTAGTCAAAGTTTATGGCGTTGGCATATGATGTGGTTTTACTGTAAATAGTGTTGATAAAATGTATTTGAAGTGGCCAAATGAGAACCTTATCTATGCAATAGCCTTCAAGTTTTATGGCTGATATTATTTCATTATGAATTGGTTCTCTATTCAAATAAATTCTTGTTAGATGGTGTTACAATTCCTGATATTGGTTACAGGAATCAATACATGATATTAAATAATCCATAATGAAAATGGACAAATAAAGTTGTTGTAGACTTATGCATCTGTCACAAAGAGGACAAAGGAAAATTTCTATCTAAACTTCTAGTTAACATTGACAATCCACATACCTAGATAAACAAGTGAAGAGGAACAATACATAATATTCACAATGAATGAATGTGAATGACAATAGAGTGTTGTCATATTGATGGAGGACAATCTGTAGTAGATACAAATGAAGATAGGGACTCTTTTTTTTGAGGTGCTTGATGAACTAGTCTTAGAAGGACATATGGATAAATAATGTAGAGATACAAACATTAGAGGATGGAACTTCATATATGCAGGTGTTGTTAAACACAAAGATGTGTTGAGAGGGGGGTGGATCAGTATATATTAAAATAACTAATTCCATTTGTAGATTAGCAATACATCACATTAATTGGAAGGAACAAAAGAGAACACATGTATCGCATAGAGACACTAGGATTTTATGTGGAAAATACAATAAGGGAAAAACCAACATGAGGATTAAATCACAATATATGTATCTCACTATTAACAAGAAATTACAAAGTTCGAGGTTCACTACCTATGGAATTTATGTAATGCACTCCCCAAGATTAAGCTAATATAATACTATAAGGTAACTAAATAAGAGAAGTAAATAATAAAATAGAATAATTAAAGATAAACTACTCAATTTATAACTTTTCTAATGATAGAAATAATGATGAAGTCTTGCATGATCCAAAAGAATATTTTACAAGTTAGATACTTTCTTTGCTAATCCAACAATTATATTTACAAGAGGGAATAATAATAAATAATAATGATATTGTCAATAAGGAATTTCACAATCATTACTTTATGATGATTCTGATAATGTACACACCCAATGTTAATATAAACAAAAATAAATGACTTTTTTTTTTTTGAAATCAAACATTGCTATTCAAACTTTACACTAATTGTCAACATCATTTAAATTCATTTAAACTACACAAAAACATGGAACATATTTTGATATGGTTAGTTTTAAATCCCCACAATAGCATTAACTTATCCTCTAAAGATATTAGTTACCTTTAAGTCAAAATCAAATAGGACATCTGAAATTGTTAGTGTGAAGGTAAACCTGGTGATTACATAAAGGTTGTCAAGTATGTAATAGAATCGATACTAAAAGATGCATCATAAGTGTTGAACCAACCTCACCTATTTATTTTCCAAGTAAGTCATTTAACGCCTAATCATTAGAAATGGAAGACAATAATTTAAACAATAATTTAAACCAATATTACAAGCATAAGCATACATGAAATAAGTTAAAAAGAACTATACCATTATAATCAAGATTTTAGATAAATTGTGCTTAATTTTTCTTCATCAATGTTTTATCATACCCATGATCCATCATCGATGATTAGCAGTGAGCAGAGAGAGACATGAAGAATAGATAGCAGACTTGGATAGAAATAGGGGAGAGGGTGGTGAGGGAAGGTTGTGAGGCACGTAAACCAAAAAGATGAGAAAGTCAAAGGGAGGAGAAAGATAATTGGAGAAAATTGCAAAGAAGAAAATTAATGAGAAAACCTAGAAGAACACATAACTAATTCAACAAAAGGACATAAGAACCCTTAAATTAAAGAAAAGATCACATAATCAGACGAAGAAAATCACAAATGAGAGGGAAAAAAATCAAAAGAGAACACTAGGATAAAAATAGACATCAAAGTAAACAAAAGAATTGAAAGGAGAAAGAAAGAGACAAAAGAAAAATATAAATTAAGAAAAAGAACATAAAAATAGAGATCAATAAGAAAACACAAATTTAAGAGAAATTGATAGGAGACATAAAAAGAAAAAAAAAAAGAAAGAGAGAAAGACAAAATTGAGAGAAATTTAATAGGAGACAAAAATTATAAAAAGAGATTGAAAGGACAAAATAAGATTAAGAACATGAAGGAAACAAATGAAACATCCAATACAAGAAGACATGAACCAATAAATAATACCAAAAAAATAAAGTCATAAATTATAACAAATAAAAGCAAATGAATAATAAAATAAGTCACAAATTATAAATGGAAAGGAAGGCATTCGAAGAAAGAATTATACAAAAAAAGAAGGAAACATAAAAACAAACCAAAAGAAGAGCCACCATAATAACAAAACAAGCAAGGGATCAAAATGAATAAAGGAAAATTGAAGATAAATAATTAATAGAATTATAATTGATAAAACCGAAAATAATATAAACCAAAAAACAAGGAACAAAGGAAAAAAATAAACTAAAACAATTAAACCACAAAATAAAACAATTAAAACTAAGGAACAAAATAATAAAAATCCCAAAATGAGGCAAAAATGAGGACATAGAATACAAAGAAAAGAATTAGAAAACAAAAATTATCAAATTCCACAAGCCAAGGAAGAAAGTGATAAGAAAAATAGAAGAAAAAGAAAAAGAGCAACCAAACATTGAAACAAAATACCAAAAGAGAAGAACTAGCAAGTTAAAATAAAAAGGAAAGACCAATGATGATAGAAGAAATAGAATTATAAAAGGATGCAAAAAACAAAAAGAAAGGACAAATAAACGAAACAACTAAAAGAGGGAAAAAAATTAAAAACAAGTGAAATAATTCAAATACGAGAGGTAATTAAATAAATAAAAAGGAACCCAAAATAAACAAGAAAAATGAAAAACGAGAATAAGATATCAATAAGAGAAAAAAAGTGAAACTACGAGAAGAAAAGGATAAGGGCAAGGAAAAACAAGTAAGGGAAAGAAAGGGACAGGAACAGGGCAGAGAAAAGAAGGGACAGTAAAGAAAGGAAGAGGAGGAGGGAGAGCAAAACGGAAAACTCGAAAGAGCAGGGGAAGGGGAAAAAGGTGAGCAAGGGGTGACGGGGCAGGGGTTGCCAAGCAAGACGAAAGAAAGGGGATTACGAGAGATCAGGAGAGAGGGCATTTAGGTTATTAAGAAGGGGTTTCCAAGAGTAACTCAAAGCCCAACCTCCATCCCGATTAAGGTTGGAGGGGTGATTGTTGATTTCAATGACCTCTTTGAGTTTTCTCTTGAAGAAGTTATCTTCATTGAACAAGATTTTGGTGTCTTCTAAGGCGATGTGATGCTTCGTCTTGGAGGAGTGTTCAGCTAGAGCGGATTTGGAGATGTGTTCATGTCTTATGTCAGCACAATGTTCTTTGATTCTTGTGTTGATGGATCGTCCTGTTTCTCCAATGTAGGGGATACCACAGGAACATGACACTTTATAGACACCGGGTTTGAGGAAATGATCTTGGGGGTCTTTTGGGGAAGGAATGTGATTTCTAACAGTGAAGATGGGCTTGAAAGTGCAATTGATGCCTTTTTTGAGGAGGATTTTGGAAATTTTTTGCGAGACACCCTCGACATAGGGGAGGGTGGCTAAGGGAACGGAAGGGGGGCGGGGAGTTGATGGTTGGAGGGTGAGCCTCGTTTTGGCTTGGTAGATTACTCTTGATTTGTTTCCTTTTGTAACTATTTAATGAGAAGACGTGGGTAAGGTGGGCCAATTCTTGGTCTAGGTGCTCATTGTCACAAATTACAAAAGCTCTGTGTGCTAGGGATTTGAGGACCCCAGATTTTTGGCATGGGTGATGGTGAGAGGAAGAGTGAAGGTAGAGGTCAGTGTGGGTAGATTTTTGAAAGATAGAGCAAGATAAAGAACCATCTACTTTCTTAATGAGAAGAATATCAAGGAACGAAAGTTTGTTATCTAATTCAATTTCCTTGGTGAAAGAGATATGAGGAGAAATGTTATTTAAATGGGAATGGAATTCTTCCAATTTGTTAAGACCATGAGACCAACAAATATTAGTGTCATCTACATAGAGTTTCCACCACTTGGGTTTGAGGGGAAACGAGTGGAGGGCGATATCTTCAAAGTGTTCCATGTAGAGGTTGGCCACGATGGGAGAGAGAGGGGAGCCCATGGCAACCCCATCTACTTGTTCATAGATTACACCTTGGAAGGAAAAGAAGGTAGATCTGAGACATAACTCAACTAAGGAAGCAATTTCATGGCTTGTTTTTTGCTTGATAAGCTCAATTGAGTCATGTAAGGGGACTTTGGTGAAGAGGGAGATAACATCAAAGCTAACCAGAATGTCATTATTATCTAGTTTCTTATCTTTGATGAAATCAACAAAATGGGATGAGTTTTTAACAAAGGAGTTTGATTTACTAATGAGGGGTGAGATAAGTTTGGCAAGATGGGTTGCCAAATGGTAGGTAGGAGAATTAATGGTATCAATGACGGGTCTAAGGGGGGTGCCAACTTTATGGATTTTTGGAGCCCCATAGATGTGAGGGGTTACTTCTTTGGATGGGTAAAGCCATTTTTTGGTGTTATCATCAAAAGATGACTCAAAAATGGCAGCTTTAACCTTTTTGATTAATTTGGAGATAGGATTGGAGTCCAAGATTTTGTAGCTATTAGAATCTGATAAGAGGAGTTGCATCTTGGACAAGTAATCCCGCTTGTTCATGACAAGCTGTGTTGTTAATAAAGGAATGCAGCGGGTTCTACTTGTCCATTGTCGATTGACAGTAGAACCTCTCTTTGCATTGCTCATCAACAATGTAAACCGCGGATCATGAACAAGCAGGATTACTTGCTTTTATCTTTTGATTTCCTTCTTTTGGTTCTGTGATCTTTTCTTTAATTTAAGGGTTCTTATGTCCTTTTGTTGAATTAGTTATGTGTTTTTCTAGGTTTTCTCATTAATTTTCTTCTTTGCAATTTTCTCCAATTATTTTTCTCCTCCCTTTGACTTTCTCATCTTTTTGGATTGTGTGTCTCACAACCTTCCCTCACCACCCTCTCCCCTATTTCTATCCAAGTTTGCTATCTATTCTTCATGTCTCTCTCTATCTGCTAATCATCCTGATGATGGATCATGGAGTATGATCCGAAACGTTGATGAAGAAAAATTGCACACAGTTTTATCTAGAAATCTTGATTACTAATGATCATGGACTGTGGAAATAGAATGTTATTTAGAACTACTCATCCAATATTGAACACCCTATCATTAAAGGACTAATAACTCAACAACTTGAGATTGATTATGTATATTTGTAGTATACACACACGACTAAACATATACACATAATTCATGACTATTTAGTTCGTTAACATTTGTTAGTAACTATATTTTAATGGATTTAGAAGCTTTAACGTTATATTTCATAAATTAAACCTTATTTCTTTACTTCATAACTCTACCCAAAAATTCTTAGGTGATTTCAATTACCAACTGTAGATGTTCAAATTATCCTGATTGATATCGTGCACTTGATCCTAATTTACTAACATCAGTTCTCTCTAAATCACTTCTTTACTAACCAGTTAATTAAATAATCCTTATTTAATTAATTGATCGTAATTCCTCCTTTAATTAAATAAATCACTTTTTTTTATTAAATCATAATCTTCTTTTAATTAAATAAATCAACTTTACTTAATTAATCCTAATGTTTCTTTTTTGATTAAATAAATCATTTTATTTAATTAAATTCTAATGTCATCTCCTTTAGATTGAATAAATTAACCTTTATTTGATTTAAATCTAATATCATCTCCTTTTAATTAAATAAATCAAACTTTATTTAATTAAGTCTAATGTTCATTATTCCTCTCATTTGATTTAAAATAAATCTAAAAATCTAAATCAAATGTCATATCAACTAATTTCATCTAAAGTTAATTAAATCCTAATTAACTCTAACTCTAATCCTCAAATCCTCTAGATTTTGCAACTTGCACAAGTAAATCAATTTAATTGATTTATTAATTCTTCTATTTCATTCAAAAATGGCATCTCTTTGGAATATTCCTCCAATTTGAAATCTCCCTCCCAAAAGGACTTGTCCTCCAACATGGCATTTATAACTCTTACATGTCCTTTTTCTTGAGCCAAGTGGCATTAACTCATCTTTCAACTCTTCCTCCACAAGCTATCTTTTGAATTTCAAAATTCCACCTAATTGCATTTATTTGCACATTGATCAAAATGTGCTCCACCTCTCTTCAATAGCATGTTGACAAGTGGCACATTGTTATCGGTTCATCTTTAGTCCCACATCCTTCATGTTTCTCATTCCTCCATCCTTCTTTCCTATAAATGGAAGTCTCTTCTATTGATTTTGGATCCAGAACTTCATGCAAAGTTACTATCTACAAGTTTTGAGCAAGATCATCCACCATTTTCATCCAAATCTTCATAGTTTTAATCAATTTTAACTAGTGTATGGTCAATTTTCATCAAGGAATTGGGAAAGGGCTACTTTCCACATCAAAGTAGCACCAATTCCCCCATGGGATGCTAGTTTGAATGTTTTGAGCAAGATTTAGTAGCTTTCATTTGATTAATTTCACTTTGTTTCTTGTTCTTGGTGTTTAAATGAATTGCATGGGGAATGATTGTTTTAGATATGTTTAATGAATAACATTCAATTGTTTGATCATGTTTGAGTAGGTCTAGACCAACCGTTCACATTTTGGCACTAGAAGGAGGGCCCACCTTTCAAAATTAGCACTTTTTTGTCAAAATTTTGTTATTTTTTCAAATTTTTTGTGTCTTCAAGAAAGAGCGACACTGGGAAGGTCAAATAGCAATGCTACCAGTCCAGCGTCGCTATATAGTGACACTTTCTGCGCTCCAAAACATGACACTAAAGTCATTCTCCTAAGGTCGTACCTATCAAACTCCAAAGTGAAACGCTGAAGAGAAATTGTGATGCAATCATAGTCTTTGGTTTTCCACGGAGCAATGTTGGTTTCACCAAAGTGACATTGATTTCTTCAAACTATGATGCCTTCATGGATTGCGACGCTGGAGTTGGGTAAAAGGACATTTTTTAGTTTTATTTTGACATGTGCTCTTTTATATTGATCACGTTTGACTTCTAACTTGTTTGTGGCTCTATTTTCTATAGGCTAATCAGTTCTTGTAGGTTGAAGTGCTCAAGAAAGAAAGGAGGAAACAAAGACAAGGCTTCTTATGATTGTATCAAGTGTTTTTAAACACTTTAGGAATAATTATAATCCCACTCTAAGGCTTTTTGTTATCTTCAGTTTTTAGGATTCAAATAAATTTTGTTTGGGTTTTAAAAAGAACAATCAAAGGGTTAAAAAGAACATTAGGAACTTACTAGATTTGGTTTTGGACTTAAGAATTGAACAAGCAACTCCAAACATTTCATCTTGGTGCTATAAAAATAATCCATTACTACTTTTTGAAGTTAAAATGAACATGTGTCTTTTGTGTTTTGTAATCTTTTTTACAAGTCAATATCATTTAAAGGGTGTATGCAATTCTCTCACTCTTCACAATGATCTTGAGAATCAAAAGTTTTTTGGTGATATTAGGTTGTCTAAAAGATTGCCTCCACACTTCAATTTGGGCTTCTTAAAATTGAACAAAATTTTGCTAGTGTGAGTTAAGTATATCGCGTGTGTTATCTCTTTGTTCATGCAAACACAGATTGATCGAACTACGGATGTGCTT
>VDFB02281492.1:616578218-616591379 GCA_007258455.2 Sequoia sempervirens | reverse complement strand
TTCCAATGGTCACGCTTCATAAATCCTTCATAGAGATAGTCCTCCATCTGCATCTTCCATAACTGATAGTTCTGCCCATTAAACTTCTCAACCTTCTTACCCTCGTCTTCCATTGCTCCCACTCAACCGTGAGACTCCCACTCAACCGTGAGATCTTTCCTACAGACAATAATCGAAACACAACTCGCTCTGATACCACTTGTTAGGGTTAGAGATGGTAGATCTAACAATTAAATGCAAATTTTATATAAAAATAGAGAAACTAAAACATACACAGAATAAATCATAACACAAAGATTTAATGTGGTTCACCCAATCTGGGCTACATCCACCAAACGGCAGCCATCCAACACTTTTATTATCCAGTAAAAAACCTATTACAATCTTGCGAATAATCGTGTTTTTCATCATACTGAAATACCCATCTGAACCCCCTTTTTACCAAGCTTAGAAGCGAGGACGGGGGGCCAGGGTGTACAGTATACCATGGTCTATACAGTATAGCATGATCAGTCGCCACATACCAACAGCCTTTTCCTAGTAGGGAATTTTTCATTGTCCCTTCGGTTTTTTATTCACCTTCCACTTATACAAATTGAGATTGGGAGGCAGATGACTTGCTCATAGGTTGACTTACATTCTCCTTACTAGTATTTTACATTTTTTTTTTCTTTTTCTCTTTTCTTTTGTGTGATTGCATGTTTGTAATGTGATCTCCCATGATGTTCTATTTGATTTTCTCTCTCTTTGTGACATTCCTCTATTTGTGCATTCATTCTCTCTATGTAATGTATTTCTTTTGCTTTTCATCTTTATATTTTTCTTCTGTTTTCCTTTTGGAGATGACGCAAGGCATCGAGACATTCATGTCTCCTTCATGTTGAACCAAAAGGCTTTCTTTTCCTTTTCCTTTGTGTCATAGAAAAATGGCCCATTGTCATTTTCATGGCCTTTTAGGTCTTGTTTCATGGTGTTGGAACTATTTTTCTTTGATTTTATGTTGCAAGATGGCTTGAACATGCTTATTTAGGTACTAAAATTCAAATAATGATGTCTTGTGAAGGTGTTGTGAAGTGTTGTAAGACATTTCTACATTCTTCTAGACTCTATTAATTACAATTCACCTAAAAATCACCTTTTTATTCATTAACAAGCCCTATTTTGAAGTGTTGTTCAATCTTGTAACAAGCTTTCACACTTTTCTAGGCACATCTTCACTATTTATCCTTTTCTCATGCTTTATTTGACCCCTTTATGCACTCATATGCTTAATTAAGTGTATTTTTGAGTATTATCCCAACAAACAACATTAAATACAACATACTTCTTGACACACATTTTTAGGTCCTAGGTGAGACCCATTCACTATGGGTAGTGAATGAGTCCCCCTTGTCCCCAAATTCAAAATATTTTAAATTTCCCTTTGGGATTTTATTCAAAAACACTTGATGTTGGCCTATGATGAGGTATAAATGGGTAAGTAAGGCACAAGTGTGTATAAATAAGTTATTTTCACCTCATTTGAGATCTCCTCACTCATTCAAGCATTCCATCCCACATTTGAAGCATTAAAGAATTTTACATCTTTTCAAGCACTATTCAAGCACTTTGAAGCAACCATTGAAATTACTTCATATTTGCATCATCTAGGGTTTGGTAAGTTAATATAAATTGCATGTTATTAGTTTATCATTCATTTGCATTTCATTGTTATATTAAAGGTTTGATTACCAAAAGTGGGGTTTGACCAAGGCAAACCCCTATTCACTAACCTTAAACCATTTTTCCCCTATTGCATGTTTATTTGCAACCTTTTGTGTGCAGATTTGTCAAGCTTTTTGGTGTTGAAGATTGGTTTACAAGTCAACTAGGTGATTCAAGTCAACTTAAGTCTATTGCAAGCTTGGAGAAGGTTTTATGTCTGTTTCCTGCAGAATTGACTTTGGCAACTCAACAAGCAGTGATTTCTAGATTTGGTGTTGCAGAGTTGTCTCCTCATTTTTTAAAAATTTGGGAGAGGATTGATTCACCACCTATGGTGAATGAGCCCCACCTTAGGACTAAAAATCTGAATTTTGTCAGATTCTAAATCCCGACAAGCAGAAACTTGCTTCTGAAAGTTTTTCACCAGGAGGAGGACTAATTCGCTACCCTGGGTGAATGAGTCCCACCATGGAAAATTAGTGATCTCAGCCAATATCCACAACATTCCAGATTCATCAAATTTTGTCCAAGTGCACTCAGGTTCATCCTGGTGAATGAGTCCCACCTTAGGACTAAAAATATGAATTTTGTTAGATTCTGAATCTTGACAGGCAAAAACCTGCTTTTGAAAATTTTTCACCAGGAGGAGGACTAATTCACCACCCTGGGTGAATGAGTCCCACTATGGAAAATTAGTGATTTTAGCTAGCATCCACAACATTCCAAATTCATCAAATTTTGTCCAGGTGCACTTAGATTCATCCTGTTCCTTTCTGTTCTACATAATTTCTTCATTTACTTCATTGTTTGCATATCACAGTGTGTTTTAAAACATAGCTTTAACTTCACTTTTTCATTTGTTTTCATTCATTTAAATTATTCAATTGCATTTAGTTAACTTCATTTAGGTTAGACAACATCACACATTTCATAATTTGAATGAACCATTAGCATTTTTGGTTCCTATCTCTCTCCTTTTAGGTGAAAAACCCTAGAAGTGCAAGAGAGGTTTTAGGAACCCAAAAATCAATGGTTCAACCTTTTTCATCTTTTTCTTTTTCTTTCATTTTCCTTTTGGGGATGATGCAAGGCATTGATACATTCAGGTCTCCTTCATGTTGACCCACAAGCTTTTCCTTTCACATTTTTCTTGTGTTTTCCTTTTGGGGATGACGCAAGGCATCGAGACACCATATGTCTCTTCCATGTTGACCCAAAAGGTTTTTCTTTGTTTTCACTCTCTTTATATCATTCTTCCAGTTCTATGTTATTTGGGGGATGACGACAATTCCAAGCTCTCTAAAAAAATTATTATAGCAAACAACATACTGACCCCAAATCCATAGATCCCTTATGTGTTTGGTGTTTTCATTTTGGGGGCAACCCGTCTTCCTTTCCTTTTTCTCTCACATGATGTAGATTTACTCAAAAATATATGACTTGGATAGGGCTTTCCAAGTTTTTCTCATGTCTTCTTTCTTGTTTACATTTTCATTTGCTACTTTAAAGTAATTGCTCACAATATGGTGTTTACCAATTCCTTTAAAGTGGGGGCATACATTAGCATTATTCTTTTGCATTTTCCTTTCTTGGTTCTTAGTGTAGCCTTCTTACTTCATACAATGTGTTTGTTGCTTTGTGGATGACATTGGGTGTAATTTCCTTCATAAGTGTAATCTATCTCAACATATTACATTCCTCTTAGTGGCTTGATGCGACACATTGCATCCCCTAAGTTGTGAATTTTGTATTCTTTGATTGGTCCTCTCTTGGAGAAATTAGGCACAATTTTCCCTAAGTTGAATACCTTTCATGAACTAAGCAAGACTCCTTTCAACATTCTTTGCATGTTGCATTTTTCATTTGTTGTTATATGGCCACCTTACATAGTACAACTTGCATGCCTGTGGAGCCGTCGTGTTTGTTCATGAGCTCCAAGAATACGAAGTGGACTAATTCACAAATATTGGAGAATGAGTCCCATTGTACTTGTATGTCAGGGATTTTTACAGATCTGAGTACCCATTTGTCTGAAACCTATTTCGACATAGTTTACCCAAAACTGGACTGATTCGCCCAGACTGGTGTATGAGTCCAAGTTAGTATTAGCAATAGATTTTTTAGGATTCCAAACCTCCATTCTACCTCCTTCAGCTTCCCAGGTGCACATTTCTAGTTTCATGGTTTTATGTTGCATTTTACTTTCATTTCTAAGTCATTTTGCATATCACACTGTGTTTTCCAACATTTTATCTTTTCCAAGTTTACACTTGGTGGTGAACCCTCATTAGCTATTATCATTTCCCTAGAACCTTCCCTTTGTCATATTTCAATATCCTTTGCATTGAAATCTCAATGGTTTGTTCTTGAGTGAAAGGTTGAAAAATTGGAGTGTCTCTCTCCTTTTAGGTCCAAAACCCTAGAAGTGAAAGAAAGCACCTTTCCACCATTTTTCTTCATTTCAAATGCATTCACTAGTGTTTATTGGGTTGGTAGTGTTGATGATAGGAGTACCAGTGGTGGTGCTTTATTTTTAGGAAGAATTTTGGTTTCATGGCATAGTAAGAAGAAGGATTTAGTATCTTTATCAATCACAAAAGCAGAGTATATTGTTGCAAAATCTTGTTGTACTAAAGTATTGTGGATGAAGCAAACATTGAAGGATATCAAGATAAAGTATGATGAACCCATTCCTATTCTGTCTAATAATACAAGTGCTACCAATATTTCAAAGAATCTAGTGATACGTACTAAAACCAATCACATATCAATCAAGTATCACTTTCTCAGAGAGAAGGTTGCAAATAAAGAAGTGAAGTTGGATTATGTACCTAAAAAGGATCAAATTGTAGATATTTTCACAAAGTAACTTGCAAAGGATACATTTGAATATCTCAAGAAAACTTTAGTGGTAATTTCCTCTCCTTCTTCTTGCTAGATGCATAGTTGGTGCATTTGTCCAAGGGGAGTAATTCAAGTCATATCTTTATTCCTGGACTGATGGTGGATACCTCTTAGGGGGAGAAGGTAGTGGTAATTGTTGCTTTCAGGGAGATATTGTTTGTTTTCCCTTTTTCCTTGATGTCAAAGGGGGAGAGATTGTGCACCAAAGAGGTGTGAGAATGGTTTTTTATCAATGAAAAAGGGGGAGATTGTTGATGTTTGGTTGTCATTGATGTCAAAAGTGTGTAGTAGTCTAGTTGTTTAGTTTCCAAAGTCTCTAAGAAATGCTCCACATTTCTTTGCTAATGATGTTTTGCTCCTATGGTTTGGAGGATATCTTCATGTTGTTTCAAGGAATTTGTACTCCTAAGTTCAACTCATTTAAGTTATTAGAAAGGTGTTTTTGAAAGTGACAGATTGAAGACTATGTTGATTTCATAAGGATGTTTTTAGAGGTGTAATGGTTGGCTTTGCATATCTTTGAATTTGTAGATATGGTTGTATGGATCAAAAGGAAAGTTCATTAAGGTATGAAGGTATTATATCCAAATTCTAATGTCAATAATCCTTATGTGAAGAAATTTTGATGTGATAGAGTGTAGGACTGTATTGTCCAGTGACTGGTTGTATGTGAATGTTCATGAGTATCTTGTGATGCTTGTTTTTTCTCCCTATAGTGTTTTCTATCTTCTCTGGTATAGGCTATGGTCTAGATATTCTATTGGATTTTTCTCTTGTTGGTCATATAAGGTATGTTAAAGGCCTATGCCACAAGTTCAAGGTTAAGTGGAGTTTATGGAGTGTTTGAAGGTTTTGTATGGGTCATGTCGAATCTTATGGGTGAATCACAAATAATTTTTTATCATTATTGTGTACCGCCATTGGGTGTGAAGGTCAACATGCTTCATGGTATGTGTTTTCTTGTTTATGGTTGACTTAATTTGAATCTGTGAAGCATGAAGATGATGTCTAAAGAAGATCAAAAGGTGTGAAGAAAATTTGGGACCAGGTTAACTGTGTGTTGGAATCTACAAGGTGTGTTCCTCTTATTGGTGTTGCATATAGTATTTTGGGTCTTTCCCTCTATATGTTTCATGTTCTGTGTTTTATCTCTTGCAAACCTACATTGTAACATGCCCAATGTTCTACATAATAACTATCCTATGTTTTTAACCTCAAGTAAATATTTCAAGCATGTAGTCATTATGAGAAATACATTTTTTGTTTTCAAATATAAAGATGGCTTGTACATTTGAAATAAACATCATTCCAAATTTTCCCCATTGTATTATATCAAAGTATTATAACTTTCCAATATATTAATTTCATAGCACATAATTTCATGATAGCATTTCTCTTTTACAATATTTCCATAGACATGGATGTAAAAATAAAAACAAGGATCCATTAAACTTATTGGAAATAGATGTACGAATGGTCTAGGTATCCTCCATAAAATATTGGTCACCAACTAATAAGAAGTATCACTCAAGCACTTTTCTGCTATCCTTGGACTAACTGCAGCCACCCACACATCTACCAAATTGATAGATGGCCCTAACCTTCAACGAAGAGATTGGTTTGGTAACCTCATAATAACATTGACCTTCCTTGAGCTTGGTGGTGTGTCCTAAATGTTTCTAGATCTATCATACAATGGCTACAACCTACCCATATGACATTTCGTACCTAGTACATAAATCTGGATCACAATGAATTGACAATGTAAACAGTGGAAAATTACACTACTTTGGCCAAATTATTCATAACCCAAAATTATGGAGTGGATGTCACATGCTCACCCACCTTCCTATTCATAGGTTATCTCCTTATGCCATGGAGTAACCCCAAGAATAACCTATTTCCCTCTTATGTTTACTATGACACTTCTACTTAAGTAATTCAAGTAATTCTAACATACCAACTAACCATATGGATGAACATAATATCACATCATTAAAAGACTCTAATTAAAAAGTACATTCACAACAATGAAATTTCCCATACAATAGTGTAATCTCAACAATAAATGACTCTGATCAAAAGGTATAATCTCATTGATAAATGTCCTCAATCAAAAGTATTAAATTCAACAATAAATTAATTCAAACAAAGATATAATCAACAATAAAATGATCAAATATATCATAAGGGCTAATTCCAACTTAAGTGCTTCAATCACTAATCAAGTAAACAACACAACTAAATAGGTTATTCTCAACCTATGGTTTCAATCAAGGTAAAGTAATGTTCAAGTGAACATAAACCAATCATAAAGCTTCTCTTTCAAATACCTCATACATTCACATGTGTACTATATTTGTATATCATTTGGAGGTCATAATCAGCTTGCAAGGAGTTGGTGCTTTTACATCCATAGTCCTCTCACAATATGGTTTTGGTTACCAAAACATGTGTCCTCTTTTAGAGTTATGTGAATAGGAAAATACTCTTAATCAAAATAAGATAATATCTTATCTATAAAATACAATTCTCAACCCTATTGTTGAATATTGATATAGCCTTCAAGTTTATACCCTATCCCTAGGGAAATATTCTCTTCCTACTTTCTAGAAGAAATAAGTAACAAATAAAGTAAAGTTTATCCATCAAGCTTTGCATAACTTTGCTACCTAACAATGATGAAATTTCTATCATGGCATCATTCCCTTTTTATTACCAACCTTATTGTCCATGAAGGTTTTCCTAGCATTAAATCACTTCAAAGTAACACAATATAGTGTTTTTCAGCTAAGCAACAACTATATAATCTTAACTTATATAGTTCATAGTATCCACATAAACATTCATACTCCAATGTATATAGAGTATATGCATATAATCCTCCATCGAGATTTTCTAACAACTAGACTTATCAAACATCTCTCATACTTATCAAAAGAAGATGGTAACCAATTCATAATAGAATAACTAATTTAATTTCCAAACAAGACAAATAAATCCATACAATATTTTCAAAACATAAAATGCATAAAAGAGTAGAATTCAACATGCCTATATATGTAAACCTTCCAAAGATTAAACTAGATTCCTAGCTTAGCCTTCTCCATAATCAACATGCAACTCCCCACTATCTCTCTTCCTCTCTTAAAAAAATTACTCTCAAAAACCTCTCACAACTTCTCAAACTCAAAAAATCAGAATAACAACTTAGAAAATAAGCATCAAGTGTGCATAATGCATCCCATTTGAGGGAGAAATCACCTCTATTTATACACAAATGTGAGAAACTATAGGCTAGAAAAAAGCTATTAAATATGACACTTCTCAATCCAAAAAGGTTTGACTCATCTAGAAGAAGAAAAGGTGGTAACTGAAAACATTGCACAATAAACACATGCACTGCCATATTTCATGAGAAAGAATGAGTCGTTTACTCAAATGGACAACAAGAAGAACAATCTAAAATGCAAGGTTAATGTCTTCTATAGGTTGAATTACTTTGGACAACTTCACATTTGATCATTTCACATATTTCAAATTGCTTCATAATCTAGAATTCGTATTGCAAATTAGACTTCTAATCAGTTCATACTATTCACGAGTTGGCACCACATTATACCCTACACGCCCTTTTCTTTTGGTCATTGTTTTCTAATGATCAATTCAACGCTTCCTATGCATGAGAATTCACTTTTTCCTTTACATTTGACTTAGTCTTGGCAGTTTATCTTAAACGTTGGTTGGCATTAGATACTATGCTCTTTACCTAGTGTTGTCCATATTTCATAATACTCAACATTTTAAATGCTTTAAACAATACTTATGTTTATGTGTTGTTTCAACTTAAGCTATGTTTATGTTTTGTTTCAACTTAAGCACTATTCCCTTTATCTATATATTGCACGCAATACTTAGCATATGCTATGTTTAATATGTTATGCGCTTGATAAATAATTCAGTGCTATAGAAATCATTATCATTCAATATATTATATATATACACATAATGTAATATGTTTATAAATGTGTATGTATATATATATCTAAATCCACAAGTTTATAAAATACATTATCCGATATATGAATACACATTCACATATTCTCATATTTCACATATCGATGCATGTGTATATATATGTATATACATATACATATATATATATATACTAGTATTGATGTATCCTTTTCGTCAATACATATGGTATATTAATATATATATATATATACTCATGTACTATATATATATCACAACTTGATATTTAAGCACACATATATTCACAATCATATCAATCAACATATATACATGGAATGTACATATATATATTATATTTATATATATATGTATATTCTGTGTATATATGTATATATATGTCACCTTGTCCAATCAATATTCCCATGCATATAGGTAATCTATCCATGAACATGTGTAGATACGTCTATCTACATATACTCATGCACATATTTACTCATGTATATGAGTTTATCATTGACACATACATATATACATATTTATATATATTATGTATATATCCCATTCATTAAATATAAACACATAAAGAAGAAATCATACATCACAAAGAGAATCAATACTTTAAACCCCTATGAAATAACATTCACAAATAAAACCACAAGCAAGACTAAAGGTAACTTACTATTTCCCAAACAATTATCTCGACTTGACCAAACTAGAAGTGTGTGTGTGAAAACTCTGCTTAGGTCTTTATCAAAGGTTACTAGAAAAATTTCTTATCCCTGGGTGATACTTCCCCTCTCTTCAAGAGGCTTTATTATATTCCTACATCCAACTTAGTACATTGCAACAGTAGTTAGCCAAAAATAATACATTCAATTGCATCATATATTTTCACAATCAGAACATTTCATAACATCAAATTTAATCAGAATTTATTCTTCATATTTCCAAAACACATAAAACATTTAAATACACTCATCTAAAGCATTTTCACCCAACTAGGTAAAAGTAAATAAGTAGTAACACAATTGGATGTAACATATCCCCCCTTGTGAATCATCATCCCTAATTATTTTAAGTCCTAAAAATATATGTAAAGTCAAATAAAGGTTTTACCTTAAATTTTCTCATCATGTAAGAAATTATGTGCACTGATTGACTATGCTAACATACAAGGAGAAATTATGTTCTTTACACATACCTTCCCTTTAAATAACTATACATCATAATTATATTAACTCCTTTGTACTTTATAAGTACAATAGTGACCATATCATAAATGACACTTATACCTTAGTGATTGGAAAACATGTTCTCATTGGCTAATGAAATTATCCTTAGTGTAACCCAAATAGATAAGGAATGTTGACGTATTGTACACTACACTGTGGGTCCCATCCTTTCTTTTGGTGTTTACACCATCAGACAACTTAGAATCCAAAACCGTCCATCACTGACACAACCATCTACCTTACGCATAATTATACTGCTTCATATCTTTAAACTTTGTATCAACAAGTTTTATTTGATCCTTTAATCTATTATTCCATTTATAACAAAATTTTCAGTCCTAGCTTCTTCCAGGTTTTAAGAATTTCAACCTCTTTTCCGTAAATGGATCAAATTATAAACATATAAGTTTATTGTTTTCTAAAAATATTCCTTAAATCCTCCAAGATTGAATTTATCCCTTTTGCCTAACTATCTAACTTAAAGTATTAATTTGAGCATTCATTCAATTGAATTTTTCATAAGATGATTATGGTTTACTCAAAGGATTATCATTACTTTCTTGTTGCCATCTGAGATAACCTTCTTAGGAACATTAAGCAACTGCTTCCTAAAATATGTTTTTTTTAGGACTGAAATCCTATAAATCAAAATTTCCAATCAAAATTGGTTACCCTGGCAAGTTTATCCACCATAACATTTATGTCAGTTCCATCAAAAAATCAAACTATTCTAATGATATACCACTTCCTCACTAGAATTTCATACGAGTATGCAAGTCATGTTGATGATGACATCCTTTCTTCATCCTCTGGAAAATTGGATGATAACCTGCTACATACCTTACAACATCTTACTCTATCCCTTTCCAGATTATAGTGGTTCCATATTAGTTAAATAATTATTTCATTCAAGTGTATCCTAAATATGACGTTGATTTACCTCATTCATTCTTTTAATCTCCCAAAATTTGGCACATAGGTTCTTTCTTTGATGCATAGTAGTCCATCCCATCTTAGTAAAAACTTCTTCCATGGATTTTTTCCACTTTTGACTCTCAAAATATATTGATTGAATATTTTTGTGGAGATTTTAACACTTTTATCTTAGAACATCCATACCTTGGATTTCTTTTGTCCTTTTCTCATTTCCAAAGTTGTAATTTGATTTTCAGCTCAACTTATCTCTTCCAATGAGAATTTATATTAGTTGAGTAACAATCCTCATTTCATCATGCTAGTTTGATAGTATCTTCCAAAGGATATCAATAATTACAACATACCTAGTTTTCCAAAAATTAATGTTTTTTGATGACTCAAAATCATGAGTACACAAATCTTCCCTCCCTATTTCATAGGTGATAATCCTTCATTTCATGAACAAGTATTCTGACCAACCTTTTCCAAAACATTATTGATAATAATAAATCAATCTTTCAAACAAATACATTTAAAATTGTGTTGTAAATATTTCTTTCTAATTGGTCATAAGCCTTGACCTTTCCACTACCTTTCCCCAATATTTCCAATACCTTATCCTTTTAACTTTACCAACCTTGTTGCGGTCATATAAGACTTCGGTTGTAATTCTTTAAATCATGAATTACAGAGAAGTCAAAAGTTCTTCCAAATTGAAAATACATTAATAAATTTCATTGTATGGTGTAAATTATCTGAGTCTATCTACTCTCCTTCCCCCCTTAGAGCTTCCATGATATTAGTTCATCTTAATGTTGAACTCTTAACAAACATTCACTTTTCCCAAATTGAATTGATTTATCAATCCTTGTTGTTGGATTTTGATAGTTGATTGACTATTATTTTCCTTTCTTACCCTCCATGGTATTCCTTGAATATACTTTTTCATTCCCAAAATTAGATTCATCATTTCCCTTTAATCTCTCAGAATCAACAGTTGGTTCCAATGTAACGAGATATAACTTTATAAGCTAAGAGGTACTCTATTATTTCATTCCAATTCTCTTTTCATGTATACTAGTAGCCTTTTTAACCATAGTAGAAGAATATCCCACATCCACAAAGCCAATTTCATTTTTGTGTTAACGAGCTTTCCTAAGGATCCCTATATCAATTGTGTCCTCAACTTTATGAGTTGTTTCCAAATTATTCTTTCGATTTGACTCATAGTTTCCCTCCATAGCCAATTTCCTTTTGGAACATATAAAAATAAGTTTACTTTAGTTGACAAGTTGGTAAATTCATCTTGCACTTTCTACCAAATTATGTACTAACCAAGCCTTTGTTAGATTAGTTTGATTTAATTTTTAGTTCCCAACTTGCAATCATCTTTCCAAGTGATGTCCCAATTCTTGGTAACTTTATTTTCTCATAACCCTCAACACTCTAAAGTTTCTTGGTTTCTTTTTCCAATCTCAATCAGAACTCCAATTTGACGTTACCTATTTCGGTTGGTGGAATCATGTCGGCTTCATCTCCTCCTTTTAATTTATTTCCCTTTACTAACCAATCTAGTCTCTAACCTTTATTCTAAGGTATCAACCTTTCATTATTTCATTAATATGCAAAATCTTAATCTTGTCCTAAATCAAAATTTTCAAGGGTTTCATATCTTCTGGATACTTTTCTAGTTGATTTTGATTCATAAAACATTGACTCCCTTCTTTGAATAAAGTTTCCAATTTATGCTAGCAATTAGTTCTTTTCCAATAAATCATACTTATAGATTCATAGTATTCTTACTAAATAAAAAATCCTAAACTCTTTGCAATTCTAGATTACTATAGATAAGGGGAATTAATTCAATTCTTCCTATCCCTTTGAGAAATTTAAACTATTTCGTAAGGTGAGGGTACTCATTGGTAATCCTCCATAACCTTCTTGTCAAACCTAGTTGCATAATCTTCTGCAATCCAAAGGTATATCCTAATAAGTTTTTAGTCTAGGAGTTTTCAACTTTGGGGACAATTCTTTTCTAGTCCTAGAATTTAAACAAGTTTTTAGGAAATCTTAACTTCCCTTTTGTTTCCCTTTTGTTCTTTCCCCTTGCCATATTGGCGTAAGAAATTTTTGACCATTATTTTTCATTAAGGTTTACATATCACTTACATAATGAGCTCATAGGTTCCAGAGTTGAACCCGGTAGCTTTGATACCATGTGTAACATGCCCAATGTTCTACACAGTAACTATCCTATGTTTTTAACCTCAAGTAAATAGTTTAAGCATCTAATCATTATAAGAATTTTTTTTTTTTAATTTTCAAATATAAAGATAACATGCACATTTAAAATAAACATCATTCCAAACTTTCCCCATCACATTATATCAAAGTATTACAACTTTCCAATAAATTGATTTCATAGTACATA